>JARFIW010000293.1:0-146911 GCA_036346225.1 Platerodrilus igneus
TTCATGCTTCAAAATATGACCTATTGCCCAGTTATTATTTCTTTTAATTACATTAGTAGTACTTCCATGCTATTGTACCATTTTCATAAAATTTTCGTTACTAATTAAACGATCCAACTAATCTCAAGCACCTTTGTATAAAACGACATCTTGAAAACTTCTAACCTTTTAGCTTCTTTGCTTCTACTGTGGTGAGCAAATCACTTATTTTTCTACTACTACCTTGCTTACTACATTTAAATATTTTCTTTTTATATTATGACACCTATCTCTTCTACTTCTTTAATTTTATGTATTCTTTGCTGTCTATACAGAATAGGCGGCTCCGTGGCGTAGTGGTATGTGTGTGACTACTACGCCCAAGGTCCCGGGTTCGAATCCCGACACGGTCCGCTTGAAAAATGTTAGGCGAGCATTTTTCGCAAAAATACACCTTCGTTCGGATGAGAGGTAAAATGGAGGTACCGTGTGTGAGTGTTGTCACGCACGTTAAAGATCCCTACCTTGCTTGGAACAGCAAGGATTCGGCAAAATTCAAAATTTTCCAGGTAAAAAAACTCGCTTCCTGGCCAATGTAGTACCTTCGGGTGGAGCATTGGAAAATCACATGTAATGTCTATACAGAATAAATAATATTAATGACAATGCTCATCCCTCATCTATTTTTATTTCAGCAGTTTATTTCCCAGAAAGTTATAAACTAGCCACCCGTTTTTTAATCCGTTTTTGTTTTCTTTAAAGTTTTATACCTACAGTATACTCCAATCAACATCATCAAAAGCCTTGGCAATTTTTCTTACAGTAGGTCACATGTATGTTTGAACAAACAAAATGAATATCAACTCGCCTTGCTTAAATCTATTGTAAAATAATATTATTTTGATATTTCTGTAAATAATCAGGCATAAAACAATTTTTTAAATGTACCTACATTAATATTTGGGTTAGTGATCTAGATATATTTCTATAACAAAATACATACAATAAACAAAAATGGTAGCATTTATTGTCAGTTCATTTTTAATGCATCTAATCTTTATGGTTAAATATCACAAATTTAGCACAAGGCCATGCTGTATTTGGCAGGAAAAAGCAGCTGCTATGTTTGAAGACAACAAACGTAGAAACCAGGAAAAAATATTGAAAGCATATGTATGGAGCATAGCACTGTACGAGTGTGAAACGTGGATAGTAAGAGAAATAGATTGGAAAAAGATAGAAGCCTTTGAAATGTGGTGCCACAGATGTATGAAGAAGATATCATAGACAGACAAAATTAAGGACAAAGAGGTTTTAAAAATAGTAGGGAAAGAGAGATATCTGTGACAAACAGAAAAAATAGGAGTGATGGGATTACGTTCTAAGGCATGAGGTTAGTGCAGGATATATTAGAAGCAAAGAAGGAAGAAAAAGAGAGATAAAGATAGACCTAAATAAGTCTATTACACACAGATGATGAAAGATGTAGAGAATTTCAGGAAAATTTGTAGGTTAGCTCAGAATAGAAAACAATGGCAAAGCGTGTTTATTGAGTTCCAGGACTGAACACCTAATGATGATAAATCAACAGGGTGTTGACAATAAAACAAACTTTTTCTGTTTAACCCCACATCTCTTTGTGTTGATGACTTGTACACAATTGAACTATTCAGTTCCGGTGGCGATCTAACAATGTCATTGTCCTCACTTTCTCTACATCATTAATGTACCTAACACGTGAAAGAGGCGTAAATTTTGTGGCTTCTTTTAGTTAACAACATTTAATTGTGATATAAATGAATACATTGTACTGTATAATAATGCTTTATTGGTAATTTAATCTCTGTGGGTTTAATTAACTTATTTTTCTTTTTGTAAAAGCTCGATTTGTATCGTGTCTTGCATACATCGTATTATAAAGCGTGATAAAGATGCCTGTGGTTTCCTTTACATTGGCAGCTTTGTAATATTAAATATAATTTATTTAACTAAAATTTGTAAAAGCTCATATTTAGAACGAGTATAATAATAAATTTGCTGTTGACATGCTTCCACTATGAAAGTTTACAGTTAATATGTTTTGTTTGCATTTTTGGGGTTTAACCTAATTTATGATCCTACGATTTCTTCTAATTTGTATTTAACAGAAATAAAATGTTTATTTTTGTTACTCTTAAGATTAAGCTTTGAATAGAACTAACAATTTTATTATAATGTAATGCTTCTGAACACTATTATAATGAAATCAAAATCATGAAAGTGCTCTAATAATAAGTTTTCGTTTTTATATTACTTTTCCGACACTCATATCTGATTTTTATTACCTGTAACACCCAAACGTTACACTGCTTTCTATTCAAATTGTTCTCTATATTTTACTCCACATTTCTTGATAATTTCCAAGAGTTTATTCCCATCAACAATATCTAACGCTTTTTCTACAGTAATAAAGACCAAAACCTTCAAGGTCACTTGGTTCTCAGAGAAGGCTATTATAAACTAAAAAACATAAAATATCCAGTAGGAGCTTGTAATTTTTATCACATACAACTACTATGTCTACTGTAATTAGTCTATCATCAGCGAAATGTTGTTTAAATATAAACCGAGGACGAGGTTGAATCGCACTAAATTGATGTATAATATCAGGACTTTAAAAAGAACTTTTGTAAAATTTGTTAAAAATTACTATAGAACTGATAAAGTTTTGGTAAAACTATCTGTAAACAATAGGTATATGGTTTTCCGGCAAGTTCTGGAGAAATTGAAATAAATACTTATTTTGTAAAATGCATTAAGAGTAGCGTTTAAATATAAATATATTTGTGTTTGGTGATTGTTTGTCAATTCCTAATATTGAACATAGGAAAGCTGATATAACCAAAGCTGAGGTTACACATTCTGCATTGCCTAAAAGGTAATGTCAATACAGGCCGATACTACAACCAGGACTGAATCTAAAAAAGTGCTACTACTTTTAAAAATGATTTTACTTTTATCTAATAAGTACCCATGGAAGAGATCGATAAGTACAAAATGCAAAGTAGTATCAAATATAAACTTATTGATAATTTATCGCATATAGGTTAATCTTTTAGCACGTTCACTGTCAATCACGCACTAGCATGTGATGATGCTATTTAAGCCAACGCCAATGGTTTGGTTAAGCATGACATTGGAATTGAACACGGTATGTTATGTAGGCATTGACCTAAGGTATTTAACAAAAGTTTACCATCGGGTAAAGTTTCAGTTCCAGAAAGTAGCAAAAATAAAGATGAAAACAAGGATGAAATTGTATTAATTTCTAATGTAGTACATTGCATGCTGTCCTTGTACAAAATCCAGTAGAAGTTCAGTCTACTCAAGAAATTATTATGCGGGGAGATGATGCAAGCACAATGAAACATTTCCTTTTGCCAAAAAAGAAGAGTTAATTATTCCTGCACTTGGTGATGAGCCGATAGATTATTTTCGGCATATATTGCACAATGATTTGCTAAACGAAGTAACACATGAAACAACCCGATATGCTGCAGAAGCGTTTTTCTTCCACAAACAAAACAAAATAAAAATCTAGAATAACGGCATGGAAAGAGCTAAATGTCGACGAATTATTAATGTTTTTAGGGATACTGTTGCATATAGGTCACATAAAGATAAACAGATTCCAAGATTACTGGTATACCAATCCTGTATTTAGTTTAAAAATTTTTTCGAAAAACATGAGTAGAAATCGCTTCCTTCTGATAATGCGTACTTTATATTTTATAAAAATCCTGAAGAGAGAGAAGCAGTGCCAGAGGATCGCTTATATGAATTTTGGGGTATAATAAATTTGTTTAATTACAGAATGAATTCAATTTATTATCTTGGAAGAGAACTCGGTCTTGATGAGTCCATGATTTTGTGGCGTGGGCGACTTGTACTTTATCAGTACATCAAAAACAAGCGCCACAAATATGAGTTATGTTCAATTCTACCCTTATAAATATTAATGAATTTCTTTTCCTTGTTGAAGATCGTCGATATTGTTTTTCTCAAATAGGGTTACTTGATGAATGATTTAATATGATTAACTGGAAGTCATGCCCCATGGATAATATTTAACTATTAAATTTTTATATTTCTATTAACTAGTTTTCGACATTCAATGGTTGCAACCCTCATTTTCGCATTCTGATCTATAGTATTGTATGATCTTGGATGTTAGAAATTGTTTACTGCAATCGTAGCCTACAGTTGTCTGTGGTGTATCATAAGAGTGTTAGGGTACCTTTAGTGCTATGGAGATTTGGCAATTTGGATATTTGGAGAATGATCCTATTGGTTAAACTGATCACGTGACACCGCCGAGAAACGTCAAAATCACCGAATCTCCAATCTCCCAAAAGTTGGTTCAAGTTCAACTTTTCTGGATATTTTGAGATCGGAGCATGCGCGTTTGTTCAGAAAAGCACGTGATTTGTTTGTTTTGTTACGACCTTAACCTTACCTTTTCGTTCGACGTTATATAGTTTGCGTTTTGCCTATTAAACATATTGAAAATGAATAGGAATTCTGTTATTTCTTTAGATACTCATAGCTTAGTAACAAACATTGAAAACTTAACATCCAGTAACCCAAAACAATAACAAATATCATCTGTCAAACTTCTCCAAATACCCGAAACAGAAAATACCCTAGATGATTAAAAGCGAAAATATCTAATTCCCCAAATATCCAAATCGCCAAATCTCCATAGCACTAAAGGTACCCTTAGTATATTGTGGCTGTCATATTACTCTGTCAATTGTAAGCTCGATGTTAATGTATTTGAAGGTAATTTTTGTTATTCTGTTTAAATAGTTAATATAAAAACTGGTTTTAGATGTTGTTATCACTTATTTTAGTGATAATGTGGAAATTGCAAAGAGCAAGCTCTCTCTTCTGGTGTCCATCGACGAGTTTAAATGTGGTTGAGGTGAACACTGTGTTTTTATTGTACCCCTTTGTGGAGATTTTACAGTTTTTCACTGCTTATTCTGATTTACTACCCTTTTATTTTTGGTGGGTTAGTAATCAGTTTCGCTTTATGTGGATAAAAACGACTACTTGCCTGTGATGCTCAATAGTTGAGAGCACATGTTTTTGTAAATGGTTTAAAACTTCTTTGCTTCGATTAACTATTAATCCCACCTCATGTAACGCATGTGTAAATAGTTTTACAATGGTGTGTTTATTTTAGGGAACTTAGTATGGAATTAAGTATACAGATTCAATTATAAATCCACGTTAAAGTTTGTATTTACTGCTGGTACGAATATTGCCTTCCGTAAAATATTTGTTAATGGTTTATAAAGAATCTTTCCTGTTGTTGATCTCGTCTAGAATAAGCTGCTCATTGCTAATCGTCCAAAAATACTGCAAGGATTCGAGCGTAAATGGTTTGGATTTCCTGCATATATAGAATCAACACAGAATACGGTCGTATGTTGTTTTTTTCCATAAATATTTGTGGTAGATATTGTTTAATTATTGTCGTTTACAATTATTGCATGCTGCTAAGCGTTACTTTGGTTAGTGCAAATGTGTTAGTTCTAAATTGATTACTTGTTTAACGAAAGAAAATGATAAAGCAACCCACTTCACACTATTACTGGTTAGATATTGCCTATAAGAGTTGTGTTTAATATTATGTACTGAAGGTAATTATTTGATAATTGGAATTCTACTCACATTTTAATATTGAATTAATTTAACAGTGTAAATCCCTACACGAGTGTGTCTTTTATTATTTATTATTTGAACACATTGATGTCCAGTGATGTATAATAAGGTATTGCAACTTTGTGTGGCCATATAAATCTTGCACTGCACAATTAGTAATTATATATGAGGTGTACATTGCCCAATCATAGCACTCGTGCAGAGTTACAGAAATAGTGTTTAACTAATTGTTCTTAGATTCACTTTATTTATTTATTTAAAGCATTACAGTAATTTCCTGTATTTTAATGTGTGTGTGAAGTTTAGTAGAAAGGAAACATTAATAGAATTTATACTTAACTGGTTATTGAGTATTATTGTTTTGCTTGTTTGGTTATTCAAAGATTTATAGTGTTACTTTGTGGTTGTTCAGAGTTCGTGGAACAGGGCTCTATGTCACTATTGCTCCATGTCCTGGCGCCCAAATAAAAGTAGCTTTATATAGGCCTCATACTAAGTCAATGGTTTGCAGAATCCCACCCCAATCATCAAAACCCCTTTAAGAGTCTTGGCCCTGAGCTACCCCAGAGCTTTAAGAAGTCATCGAGCTACGAAGCAACACTTGAATTGTTTCCTAAGTTTATAAATACAATTTTATACCGTGGCATGGTGTCATCTTCAGATATTTAAAAACTTAAGTATATTAAAAACATTACCATTATATCGAAATTTCTAAAATTGGAATTGAGATGGTTAAACTCACCATATGGAAACTTTATGTATTAAATGTTGTAAAAAACATCAACGATTTTAAATATAATCTTGACAAATAATGCGGTCTACTGAATGAAGGTATCAAACATTTTCCATTTTTAAATATAAAAGGTTTTGAAATTGTTAAAGTTGTTATAAATGTGAAATATATTAGAATAAAAATTAAGACAAGCTTAACAATTAGCTTGTCCATGTTGAAAAGAACAATACAGATGTACAACATATTTTTATAAAACTGGCAAACGTAATGGTAATTAAATTTGTCAAAAACAGTGACAAATTTAGACTAGAGATTATAGAATAAAGTACCAATAAAATTGAATATGGTCATTGGTTGGAGGTAAAAAGTTTAATGAAAATGAAATTGTTGTCAAAATCTTTTATTTCGTTTATGCAATATATATATTATTATTTTCTGTTACGTACAACAACATCTAAATTTAAATTATTATTATGAACACATAGAATTTTATAATCTTTAATCTGATTAAAATGATGATTGTTAGTTAGTATATGGTTTGCAAAAGCTGATTGGGTTGGGTGATTTGGATTAAAATTAACATTATTTTTGCAGATGCAACTATTGTGTTCTAGGAATCTTATGGAGAAGTTCCTGCCTGTTTTTCCGATGTAATCTACATCAGCCGCAATTTAACTGATAAATACCTGATTTATTTAAGATTGGAATTGCATCTTTATTCTTAATCAAAAGTTGTTTCATGTTGTTTTGATTTTTGAATATAATATTAATATTATATTTCTTAAAATGTCCTTTAAATTAGGTGATATATGTTTGTAGTATGTTAAAGTTGATAACATGTGGTATTTAAATCTTCTATTTTTATTAAATGAGTGCTATTTAATTTGTGTTGTAATTTATTGTAAAGCTTATCAATTATTTTGATTCGTAACCATTGTTGTTAGCTATTTGTTTTATTGTAGAGAATTCTGCGTTTTTTATTCTTTTGATGTTGGTGTTAAAATAAAATGACTTAATAAAAAATTAAATGAAGCCATTCTTTGAGAGAAGGGATGATTTGAATGAAAAAGAATAATTGAATCAGACGTGGTTGGTTTTCTGTAGAACAACAATGATTACGATTCAAAAATAATTGATAAGCTTCACAATAAATTACAACACAAATTAAATAGCAGTCATTTAATAAAAACAAAAGATTTAAATACCACATGTTATTAACTTTTAACATACTACAAACTCATATCACCTAATTTAAAGAACATTTTTAAGAAATACAAATTAATATTATATTCAAAAATCAAATTCTAAGAGTTCACAATAATAATTTAAATTTAGACTTTCTTGAAATGTTATACATAACAGAAAATAATAATATATGTTGCGTAAACGAAATAAAAGATTTTGACAACAATTTAATTTTCATTAAACTTTTTAACTCCAACCAATGATCAGATTCAATTTTATTGGTACTTTATTGTATATTCTGTAGTCTAAAGTTTTCACTGTTTTTGGCAAATTTAATTACCATTATGTTTGTCAGTTTTATAAAAATATGTTGTACATCTGCATTGTTCTTTTCAACTTGGATGAGCTAATTGTTAAGCTTGTCTTAATTTTCATTCTAACATATTTCATATTTACACCAACTTCAACAATTTTAAGACCTTTTATATTTAAAAATGGAAAATGTTTGAAACCTTCAGTCAGTAGGCCGCATTATTTGTCAAGATTATATAAAAAATCGTTGATGTTTTTTACAACATTTAATATATAAAGTTTCCATATAGTAAGTTTAACCATCTCAATTTTAATTTTAGAAATTTCTTATAATTGTAATGGGTTTAGTATACTTAAGTAAATATCTGAAGATGACACAAGTGAATGTCGAAAACTAGTTAATATAAATATAAAAATTTAATAGTTAATTATTATACATGAGGTATGGCATCGAGTTGTTCATATTATATCCTTATAAATATGTTCATTTAATTTAGGATTCTTTTTAAATAGTCCCACGTTTCCGTTCCAATATTTTGTGTAACTACCTGTCATGGGAGATGCCTCTGATTACGCTGTATAATTAAATAAATCGATTGGTTTCTGTAAAGCACATTCTAATACAATTTGAGCGTGTACTTTGCCAACACCCTGTAGAACATTATTAGCGCATTTACTTTAAGTTAAAAGTACTTCAATTTATCCGGTGTGGTTGGTGGTTACCCATTGGGCGCATCTACAGGTGCGGATAGGGGACCCCAATGCTACCAATCGAGCAATCGACGCAGCCATCAGGCTTTGTGGTAGAATAAGCCTAGCACTCGTATGGATCTAAAGTGTTGAGTGGCCTAAAAAACCGGGCGTCGCCGTGGATCAATGTAGTAAGCGTAAGACTACGGATCCCAAGGTCCCGGGTTTAAATCTCGACACGGTCGACTGCTTGAAAAATGACAGGTGAGCATTTTTCACAAAAATTACGCCTCGTTCGGATGAGAGGTTAAATGGAGGTCCCGTGTGTGAGTGTTGTCACGCACGTTAAAGATCCCTACCTTGCTTGGAACAGCAAGGATTCGGCAAAATTCAAAACTTTCCAGGTAAAAAAAAAACTCGCTTCCTGACCAATGTAGTACCTTCGGGTGGAGCATTGGAAAATCACATGTAATGTCGGTTCTGGCATCCCATTTTGGACTCTGTGACGTGTGGGGAGCTATTAAGATGAAGCCTTTTTTTGTTAGTATGGATCCCTAAAGTGTAGTTAACACAGAGAACGTGTCCTCGGACACCCCTTGAAATATGTTGCAGATCCCTTCGGAACTGCCACATCACCTAAAGCAATACCAATCTGGTGTAGTAGACCATCCAAAGGAGTGGCAACAACAGCGCCCACAGTGAAAGCGGATCAGTGAGGCAGAACAGAAAAGAAGGAAGGTTCGTTTGGCGGTGCAGACTGATATCAGGGATAAGGCTGGCCTCAAGGTTAATCCACCTCTGGCACAGTCTGCTGCCTTTCACACAACCCCCAATTCCACACCATCCACTTCACCGCTGGGACTGCAAATGTTAAAAAGGTGGTAAAGAATAAGAGGACTAGGCCCAATAATACCCCTATCTTGGCAAGGCCACGAAAAAGGGAGTGCAAGGGTAGTTCTATTATGGCTGTCGTTGTCGGCTATGTGGAGGTAGCCGCAAAACACCTTTACGTGATCGTGATGAACGGTAATAACCCCTGGGGCAAAATCACCAAGACCCAAGTTGTGGTCTTGCAATCAGCAATTGAGAAGGCGCTGGACGCTGTGTGTCCCTCCCGTAAATAACACACCACTAATCTTTAGGAGATGGGCGTACTCGGGCGAGATTTTTCGGATCTGATGCGAGGACGATCACTCCATGAAGTGGATAGCGGAGGCGGCTGGCATACTCCCACAACCTTGGGAGGGTGCATGCCTAGCGGTCGTTCAGGTGGGACTGCTACCCAAGCTCCTGAAGGCGTCGCGATGGATTTCGGGTCTTCCGAAAGACATGGATGTCATCCAAAGGTGTTTGCAGATGCAGAACCTCTGGGCTGACATTTCCAGGTGATGCGTTTTCTACACTCCCACTAGGGACCAACCTCAGGCTGGTAGTCTACTGCGTTGCAGAGGACGCTAGGGAAGGCATAGAAAGCAAGGGAGGGAAGATGCACTATAAGTTTTCTGCTCTAAATATTAAATTTTATAAGGCATGATCTGTTGCTGGGGAAGTCCACCGATTACCGAGAATCAGTGGCAGCAGTAACCTGAACCTTCAGTTCAGCTGCGACCGGATTCTGTCCGGCCCGTCGCTGGAGGCTGAGGCAGCTTAACCATCGGGAACCACAGTTGTTACGAATGATCTGTTGTTGGGGAAGTCCACCGATTACCGAGCATCAGTAGCAGCAGTAACCTGAACCTTCAGTTCAGCTGCGACCGGATTCTGTCCGGCCCGTCGCTGGAGGCTGAGGCAGCGTAACCATCGGGAACCACAGTTGTTACGATGGAAACCACTGACTTTGACCCTCTTTTAGTAGAGTGGCTAACAGAGGAGTGCAGCAAAGCGACACTGGGTAGTCCAACCAGTAGCGTTTAAAAAGCAAGTTTTGCAGTACAATGGGAGGATTTGGCATTTTACAGGCAAACCTGTATCACTGCCAGGCGAGTGCTAGCATTCTAAGCAGACACCTGAGCAGTAAGCAGGGCATTGCCCTCATCCTGGAACCCTAAGTGGCACACAGTGGGGTTTTTGGACTGGGTAGCCTCGATGGATCTATCTTCGCTGCTAGAAATCAACCTACGCTTAGGGCATGTATCTACATCGCCAGGTACATAAACGCTCTTTTCCTCCCACAATTGAGTGACCGTGACAGCACGGCCGTTCAGATAGGTGCACTTACTGAAATCATTCTAGTTTCGGCATACTTTCCGATTGAGTCAGATCCCCTCCTTTAGAATTAATATCGGGAGTAAAAATTTGGAGATTTTAAACTGGGGCAGAGAAGCAACGTTTGTGACATTTCGCTGCCAGACAGTAATCGACATCACTCTTGCTTCGGCAGGCATATCTAAACATATCGCGAATTGGCAGGTGTGGCCGAAGGCGACCGTGTCCAATCATAGATGGTTGAACTTTAAAATAAAGGCAGCGGAAGTTGTATGCAAAAACTACAGGAATCCAAAAGCCACCAACAAGTCGGTGTTTGTGGATCGACTTACTAAGCGACTTTTGATACAGCAAGTCATTACCAAACCCATGACTATATAGGAGTTGCAGAGAAATTCTGATTTTCTATAGATCTCTTTTACAGAATCTTTTGAGCATGCATGCCCAGTAAGAACAGCCTCTACTCGAACCCACTCTATGATTGTGTGATGAGTTTCAGAGGCTGAAGAAAACTGCTGGCAAGTTGTTCATTAAGGCAAAAACACTAGGAGTATAGTTGACTGGGAGGCTTACAAAAGCCACCTGAGACAATACAAAGCCGTGTTCAGGAAACGACAGAAAGATTCCTGGAAGACTTTCTATAATGCAGTATAGTCTGCCAAGGAAACTTTTTGAATCAACAGAATTCCGTCAAAAGATCCTCGCAACCTACCATACAGTCTGAAATACCCAGAAGGCAGATACACGGATAGTGAGAAAGAAACTACGGAACTACTTGCAGAAATACACTTCTCTGGGAGTGCACCTGTTTTCCCCAGTCCCACAGCGAACCTACCTACGTCTGCCTCATGTGAGGGAGACTGGGTGATTTCGAAAGGAAGGTAGGTTCAGGGGCAGGCATCTATTCGGATGACCTTGACCGTCATATTTTTGTCACACTGTGTTCGATGGCTACTGTTTTTCAAGCAGAGGTCGTTGCCATCATGCACGGTGCATCAAATAAAAAATAAGCTTTTTATGCAACAGTAGGGCAGCCCTAATGGCCCTAAACAAACAGAAGCTCCTCTCAGGGGAGGTACTACAGTGCCACCACACGTTAGAACTAGCTTCTTGTACTAATGTCTTCCAACTAATCTGGATCAAAAAACACTCGGGAGCGCATGGTAAGGAGCACGCAGACAATCTAGCAAAGCGGGATTTAGCTCAGTGCTTTATCAGTCCTGAGCCGTCAGTTCAAATTTTGCCTTTTGCAGTGGTTTCCATGCTAAAACTGGCAACCCTCCCCCATCATACGGAGAGGTGGGCTGGTTTGACAAGCTGCCGACATGCAAAACTATGTATCACGTCCCCTGCAACCAAAAACGAAAAATATTGCATTAATCTGCCGAGACAGAAACTACGGTTACTCGTGAGAATCCTGACAGGACATGGTAATTTCAAAAAACACCTATACAAAATACGTCTGTTCGATGATACTACCTGCCGCGGGTGTCATCAAGACGACGAGACGATGGCACTCATTCTGTGTTCCTGTTCGGCACTCGCCAGACTTCGAGGTTCCATGCTAGGAGCCTTCTGGCGCTACAGGGCCAGAATTAAAAACACACCCTGGTTTGATATCCTCAAGTTTACCAGTAAAGTCAGGTGGCTAAGCGGGGGAAGACCAGGCTAGTGTAAGGAATACGGCAATGTGGTCTAAGTGCGTGTGGCGCAGGGCACCGTTCCAATTTCAATGGATAGATAGATAGACCTCAATTAGCATTGGCATTGCACTGACGGGTAAAACACGTGTACCAAACCTGTTCAAAGACTAGCTTCACTGGTGTTACTTATTATTTTAAATTGCTATTAAAATCGCCCTAAATATACTATGTTCAACTTTAAATTGTGTTTTTCTTCATTACCGATTAGCTTTTTTTCTTACATGTTAGCTTCGTAGTGCACACTTCGTGGATCAATTGTTAAAATTTGTCCGTAGGGTATAATTGCTTTGTTTAAATAATAATTTTTTATTTATTGTTTTGCTTGTTTAAATAAAATTTTTTATTTTTTTATGGTAAACAGAAAATCGATGGCGATGTACTTTTTGTCTATGTGAATCACTCCACTCTCCGCGTTTGTAGTTAGCCCGGTATATTTGCGTTTCTTAACCATACAAATTTTAACATTGCGTATGGAATCAAATTGTACATGCTAATAACGCACATCGGAATTATTATAAAGTTTATAGTTTATGCTAGAATGTTAGATGAGATCGGTGAAAAAAGTCACACACAAAAAGTTGTGATGAATTTACTGTACGAAAATTTGGATGTCGGACATAGTGTATTCATGGACAATTAGTAACAATAGTTACAAACTTACAAGAAAACCCTGCGAAAGAAAAACGCATTGCACCAGCACCTTACATACGGGACATAAACATTTTCCAGCAGCTATAAATTTACAAAAACTGAAAATGGGGAGACAATTGGCAGATATGCTAATGGGATATTTATTGCTCAGTGGAAGGACAAAAAGGAAGTGACATATATCTCTAACGAATATACAATTGAAATAATAGAAATTCAAACCCGACACAAGAAACAAGTAGTGAAACTATTGCCGATAGTTCAATACAATCAGTTTATGGGGTTAATCATCAGGATCAAATGTTGACATACTATCCGTGTGTAAGAAAAACAATTAGATGGCTTACTAAAATTTTCATTCATGGCTTGCAATTAACAATGATCAATACACATCAATTGTTTAATAAATATTCTGGGAAAAAAATGACCCTGTACGATTTTCGATTGGCAATTATTTCGAAATTGCTAAAAAGTTCCAAGGAGTCCACGGCTATTCTTTCTGCCCTAAAACAAGAACTACATACTTTGTCAATAAAAGATAAAGTAGTATCTGGGAAGGTTTCATGAAAGCAATGTCATGAACACTATGCAAAAAGAAAAAGAAAAAATACCGTTTCCGTTAGCAACTTTTGTTCAGGTGCACCTGATTATTGTCTAAATTGTGCAACTATAACCCATAAGTGACATACTATTTATCTTTAAGTTTTGTGTAAAAAGCCCAATGGAGTGGCATGTGGTGATGAGTGCGTTATGGAACAAACTAGACGTGTGGAAGTAAAAAGCGTGGTAGCAAAAATGTGCTTAGTTTGCTTTGGGCTTCGTTTATCCTTACAGCATGTTTGATTCACACTTTGTCATGTTTTTGTACATGTAGGATAAGAACAATTTTATACTATTTTATATGATGCTTTTATTTTTGTATTTGTATTTGTTAAGTATACTATTTTTTAAACCAATTAATAATAATTTAATCATCACGCACAGGCGCCTGATCGGCATCCCAGAATAAAATTTAATGTCCAATGCCAATCACGCGCTGGCGCGTGAAATTTTAAAATGTCCAAAGCAACTCAAAATTTATTAGTGATTCACAACAAAGTGGACTAGAAGCTATTTATCAATTTTTTAAATACGAATTAAAAAAAATATAATTTGGTTTGTGGTGAAAGTTGCTTTTCAATGTTGGCAGCGAATGTGTGAAGCTTTTACGTTAAATTTTACAATTCTAAATGTTTTCGTTCAATTTATGACTTTCTCAAATATTCCCACACTTCCACTTCGACATTTTGCTTAACTGCCTGTTATAGGAGACACCAGTGATGACGTATTATAATGCATTTTTAATACAATCCCTGCATGTGTTGTTTTGCTAAACATTCTTTTTGGCAAACTCAATGCTTTGACATTTTACCGTTGTGGTTTTGTAGCATTACCCATTCCTAATTCACTATCATTCTACATTATGTTTGAGTGCAATTGTTTCTATATTTAACTCATTCTGACCTCCTTTATATTTTAAATCGCTTTTCTAATACTCAATTTTCTGAATTTAATGGTTTGATTAGACAATCCATTTTGCACGTTCATGCTATGCATTTCAAATACTCTAAAAGTGTTCTTTTGATATGTGATATTCAAATATTTTAATCGATTATTAAATCGTTTCCTAAACTGGGTTCAATTTTATTCTGACATGTATTTTCTGCGTTACTGATTCTATTACTTCAAAAACGATGCACGCCTTCTCTGAGAAATTTACATTCTCTGTGCATCAGCGGGTCTCTTATGCCGTTATTAAGGATAAAAAGAATTTCTCTTTAGCTCTTTCGCGTGGGCCCACTAGTTCAGCTATGTTTGTAACATTAACGAGTCTTGCTACTGTTGTGAATATTCATCATTAAGTGAGATCAAGAATGTTTAGATGTTTCACCTCATCAGAGTTAGATGAAAGATCGGTATTTCGACACATGGAGGTGTTGCAATTTTTTTTGCATATGACAGAATATTTGAACATTTGGTGTTTGTGCAAAACAAATAAACCACTAATAAGCTCAAGTCACATTACTCCGATGGACGGAGGAAGTTTACAAAATCCGTTTCAGAATTAGCTTCTCTAGTGTATTTTTTTACTTTTTACAATTCTAACTAGAAATTGTTATAAATTTAATATTTCTAACTTAAAACGCTTGTTTATATGAAAGTATAAGCATTACCTTTTTTTGTTTACTACTGATCAGAGTTACATGTTGCAAAATGAGATGCGCACTTCATATATAAATTAATCAAAATCAGTAGAATATAATTTTTTTAATAGAATTCTTTTTGTTTATTGTAAATAAAAATTCGATGAAGATGTCCCTTTTTGGACCCCCTCCACCTTGTAGTTAGTATGGCATTTCTAGGTTTCTTTTTATCTTTATATAAGTTATCGTGATTCGTGCAGGTCGTTACTTTACTTTCCTTTCGGTATCTGTCTGACCCATGCATTCTAAGGTATCAAAGTAAAACAATGTTTTTTTAATTTTTCCAATATGAAATGCCTTTCATGGTATAGGACATCTTAATATCATAAATACATTAAATTAAAACACATCACAGTTAACAAGGTTTACTTTTAAAACAAATGTAGTAAACAAATAAGAAATCCAAATAATACAATAATTTTTGACACTGCAGCCCTTGAACTTCAACCAAAGCATTATTATCGTACTAGCAATTTCCTAAAAGAGCCGCATTCTATCGTAGTAGGTAAAGGGGTTAAAATTTATAAATAAAGGCTCTAATACTGTTCACAAGTTGGTGCTTTATTTTAGATTAGTTGCCACCTAATAACACAACATGTGGCTGCGGTGAAACTAATAAATTAAATTGAAAGTGATTGAAATTTTATATTTACATCGACGAAGTAAGTTTCAGCAGTAAAACTACTAAATTAGATCAAAAGTGTTTAAAATTGTACATTAACTTAGATTCTTCAGGTTGCGTTATGCTATGCAATTACGATGGTTGGTCCTCCGGGTAAGTTTAACTACAGTAACCCATCTAGTTGATTTCATTAGGTTAAATAGTATGAAAAGTCTTTCTAACAGGTCTGAAGAAGATAAAATGATTTCATTTTTAAACTTAATGGTTGAGGAATGTGAGGATAATATTACGCAATTTCCAACTAAACTTACAATTTTTATGCTTATGAAATAAGCATTTGAAGACTATTTTGTATCATGAAAAATGTGACTTTTGAAAGATTTCAATTTACATCACATATTCAATGTTCAGGTGAATCTGTAGATGTACATATCACTGCATTACACCGCCTTGCTGAAAGTTATGAATTTGAATTTTCCAATTTAAAAAACGAATTAATTAGAGATCGCACTGCCATTGGTATGACAGATAGAAGTACAAGCAAACGTTTGCAATTGCAAAGTCAATTACTTTAGACGAAGCAGTAAAGCAAGCAGAAATTCAGGTATCTTTAGCAAAATAATATTCTAGGTAACAAAGCTCAGAGATTCTAGAAGTTCTAAATTTGGTGCAAAAGATAAACCCAGAACTAAGGCCTTAAAAAATTACTCATTTTCCAAACTTGAATATCATTCACAAGGTACAGGTCGAGTTAAAAGTGGGAAGTCTCGTAGGTGTTTAAATAAAGCTCATTGGAAAAAAGTTTGCAGGAATTCTAGAACAGTTTATAGGTCATATTGAAGTGCTTAATGTAACTAATCATTCCCAGTGGTTAGTAGAGCTAAAAATTGTAAATTATGACCTTACAGTAGCATTTTTAATAGATACTGGGGCAGATGTAATTTGTATGCCTAAAAATATTTTGCCGAATCTAGCATTAATTTACCTTATACCATGTAGGGAAGTAACAGAGCTTAATTCTAATTTTGAAAACTTCAAAAGTGAATTCATGCACATTGAAGTAGTTTCATGGAGAGATTATCTGCATCCTGAACTAAGCATTTACAGCAGTAGAAAATTAATTTTTTTCTCTTTACATTCTCATAAGATTTTTCATTTTGTACACTTGGATACTTCGTACTAACAACAATTTTATTTTTAAGGAAATATTTCACTTCGATAACTTTACTAAACAATTATCCTGTTAAAGTGAGAGGGCATTCCTCATACCTGACTTTATCCCTTCGTCTTAAGATGAGCTCATCGTAAAACGTTTTAACCATGAGTGCAAATTTACAGCACTACTAAACAAAATTAAATAAGCCCTCTATACTTTTTTACAATATATCCTGGTTCTCTATAAATCACTACTCCTTGTTAATCTAAATAATTTTTATTCACCTCGAAAGTCCCATACATTTATAGTTCAATAAATACAACATTTAAAAAAACAACACACCAAAGCACAAAAAGTAAATAGAATCATTGCAACTAGCCATCACACAATGTTTGAATAAAAGTCGTTACCTGGTAACTATCTTCAACAGGTATCCTCCAACAAGCCCTTGCAAATAATGCCGTCGGGTATGGCACTAGTCCATAGAACCGCTATTCGCTTGCATCAATGTCGCTCTCTGCATGCAGCTACCCCAAATTTCTATTCAATAAAAATAATCATCAACATCAAACTTCCAAAATTTCCAATTTATAACGAGTTAATTATTCGTTGCTGCCTTCACCATTCTTTTCCAAATTTTAATACATTCCAAAACCAAAATAGAGATCGTAGTACTTACATATATCATCTACGTTCCGTTTCTAATTCTTTATTTAACTTCAAGCCTTTATATAACTGGACATTATACATTACACACACTAGTGTACTTATTTTAATAACCAAAATATAACTTTACTAAACATTTTATTGTAAGTAACTTTGTAGAACGTAGGAACGACGAAAAATTAAAGAGAGCGTCACCCTTCCATTCGAGTGATTATATAGCCTCAGTCGGCCTCCTCTCGTTGAAATTTAGCACGTAAACCTCCAACGGACAACAACAATTCCCGGTAAAACTGTAACGGACTCTCAATTTTGGTGAAAAGCTTCAACCGTTTTCGTTTTCTCTGAATATCGTTCGACAAACATGTCAAAATACTCGAAAAATCTTACAAAACCGTCAACCGACTCCATACTTCTGCGAAAACTAGTCTCAACGAACTTTCAATTTTGGCTACCTCCACGCCTTCCACTTAAAACAAATATCTTTCATCTTTTTCCTACATATAGCATCTTTTTACATTTATGCTTCTTTCCAATCGATATTTACCCTTGCTAAGAACAACTTGTTGCGCGTCTACCTTTAACGTCCAATCAAATCACTCAAACTCTCTCCTTTGCTTTTAACCGATCCGTGTCTGCTGTTAAAATTCTAAGAAATTATTGATTTTTTACCCTCTTCAAATAAATTTGTATACCGTCTCCCAACCATACTACCTCCCTAATTAAATCCTAAAAATATAGTGCTTCTCTCTCACATTCATACGTTCTGCATCGTCTATTTTCCTCTATAACTGCTTGGTTCTGGTTCTCTACCGTACCGTCTTTAAGATTACCTTGGTATCTTATGCCGTTTCTTTGTCATACTTGTATGTTTCGATTCATCTTTGTTTATCTACTCATTTAAAAGTCAACCAACTAACCAACACCTGTTATCTACGTTCCTTTACTAACACATACGAAATCGCTATCTCGCTTTGTAAAATATCGCTTCGTATTCTTTAATGACCACCTGCTTTTGCTGTATATTGCTTACACAAATATCAAACGGTCGGTCTTTCTTGGAACATTAAATTTTATAGCCTCTGTCGTTAAGATAACGTTCCCCCTGTTTGTTTGTATGGTTTGAAATGTTCTGGTTTTACCCTATGTTAACGAATACAAACAGCTTTTAATAATTAAAAGCGGTATTTATTTCGTGTTGCTTCTAAACCCTTATTATCATACTTAAATAATTACTTCTAAAATTGCATTTACCTTAAACTATCTTACGTTGCCTAAGCTTTAATTTTTATTTACAAATACTTAATTATCTAAATAAATTTATCAAAGACCCTCTAGCTTGACCCATGATCTTCTGTGTGTCTTGTTAACCTCCAATTAGCTTCTAATTACACAATAATATATATATATATATATATATATATATATATATATTATTGTGTTATTTGGCGTGTTGAAAGGGTGTTATTTTTCATTTTAAACCTAATTTTGGATTCAGCAACTGAAAGTACATCAAACAACTTTAGAAACTCTTTTAAAGTAAATAGTTTAATAAATTTCAGAAATTTTCAGAAAGTTAAAATTTAATTTCATAATGCTTCAGTCAAGCACTCGGAAAATATAGTACATAATATATAAGAAACATCCCGTGTATAATACGGCATTTAAGAGCTTATATTTTAAAACACAAAATTCAAACCTCTTATTTTTAAGAAGCTTTTATTTGTAACAACCTCCCTGTGATTCTTATACGCTGATACTCTAATACTGAGACGATTGCAGACTATTTTTAAATTGAACGTGTAAAATATGTAATTACTTTAAAGTAATTGCCGGCGCTTACCAGTTGGGTTTACTAGTAAGAATTATGGTACTAAAAGAAGAAGTTTGATGTACATCAAGAGCCTGGATGCACTGCTGAAGGGTAGACGAGAGAGAACTTCTTGGTAATTTGGTTAAAGCTTGCAGTCTGGAGAAGGTAACCCAAGTTGGAGTTGTTCGTGCATGCAGCAGTCTTGGAACGAATGGCAGCAGGTTCCGTGTGTAAATATGAACCTCAAGTAACTGTGCCTTATCGATAAATATTGTAAATAAGTGAATGATAACTTTATGGAATAAGAGCGTAATTTTATATTAACTCAAAGGACAAAAAGGGGGAAAGTTTCTTGATTGAATATTTTAATTTGGGTTATTAAAATTTTTTTATGTGGATTTATGTATAGGCTTAAGAATAATTTAAAGATATGAAGTATTTGATATTATGTACAAACTAAGAGAGTTTGTTTAAATGTTTGTGTGCAAAGTTAGCTCTAAAGCTTAAGGTTTTACTATGAGCTCGTATTGAAACAGCGATAGAGTAAAAAATGTGTTGAAGTCCTATTACTTGCTTTCAATGAATACAAAATATACTATTGTGTATAAATATTGAGTTAGGAATGTTAATGTATAAGGCAGTATTACAAAGGGGATGTATGTAACTCGTCAATGAGGTGTGAAGGAGCAGTCTAATTTAATTTGGCTTGTATATTTTTTTAGTTAGAGTGTAAATAAATGGTGTGTATTTTTCGGATGGAGAAAAAGTTCTTATTTCTTTTATTTCTAGGACACTAAACCCGCATAAACTAAATTATACGATGAACGAAAAGGAGATGGCTGCTGTGATTTTTGGTGTTAGTAAATTAAAATTTTATTTAATAGGTAGGATTTTGTGATAGGGACGGACCATTCTGCTTTATATGCATTAATGAATACCAGCTTTTCAAACAACAGGGTGTATCGATGGGGCTTATTGTTACAAAAGTTTGATTTTAAGATCAGATATATTAAGGGTGAAAATAATTTTATAGCAGATGCTTTTAGCAGGAATAGAGAAAATGAGAACAAGAAACCATGTGATATTTTGAAAACGATAAATAATTTGCTACAGGACAGGTCGGTATATAGGCAGAAGAAAATTTTAAGGAATCAGTAGCAGAGTGAGGAATTGCATGCAATTAAGAGGAGGTTGGAGATTGAGCCCAATTTCAAAAATTATATAATGGTAAATGAATTCTTATGTAAAAGAATTAATAATCAAGAGGTATACGTGGTGGATCGGGAGCAGGCAAGGTTGATTGTTCTGGATCTCCATATCAGATATGGTCACATAGGAATAAGGAAATTGGGGTTGATTTTCAGAGACATTCTTTGGAGTCAAGTATATTAGCATAGTTAAATCTATAATTAACACATGTCACTTATGTATTCTTAGGAAATATAAGACTCATACTAATCAGGATGTTGTACAGAGCATCCAGGTAAAAGATCCGCTTGACTTGATTGCAATTGACTATTTGAGCAATTTGGTAGTGAGTAGAAAAGGGAATAAACATGTTTTAATAATAATTGACATTTTTTCTAAGTTCATAAAGCTATGTCCTACGAGGGAATGTAACACTGTTGAAACTATCAACAAGTTGGAACAATATTGTAGAGAGGTTTGTTGATTAAAGCGTGTGTTGGTTGAATACAAGACATATTTCAATAATCAACAGTTTGTGAATCACTGGGAGTAACAAGATATCAAAGTAGTGTTTTGTAGCATCCGATATCCGCAAGCAAATTCGGCTAAAAAATACATACAAGAGACGTTAAAATTTTTACGTTTAGCATCTCATAGGTTGTGGGTTGTGGGGGGACAATTTGTTTAACGTCGAGTCCTGTATAAATGAAACGCCTAGTACCGTGACTGAAGCTAACCCCGTTATGCTCATAAAGCAATTGTACCCTGAAAGGCTTTGGCAGATTGTACCTAAGGATGATGAGTTTCAGCAAATATTGATTGAAGTAAGAGAGAAGTTAAGACTGCGTTCGAAAAATATGTGAGAAAGATAAATGCACGAATTAGGAAGAGAGTGAGATTCAAAGTTGGTGACTTAGTAGTGGTTAAAAGTTTGAGAGTGGGTAAAAGAAAGCTGATGACATGTGCAAAACTGCATCTACGTTATGATGGTCCTTTTGAAATTGGTAGAGTAGTAAGAGAATCCACGTATATTCTACGAGATGTTGATCTGCAGATAGTGCGAAGGAAAATTCACGTTAATTTGTGGTTTTCTTATGGACAGGAGGTTACGGAGTAAGGAAGTTCAGAGAGTATTTAAATCCAAGTGAAAACCAGATTTAGTTTTTCATTGTATTCAAATAGGTGGAATATATTATAATATTTGGTGTGCTGAAAGGGTGTTATTTTTTATTCTGAACCTAAATTTTGGATTCAGCATGTGAAAGTACACCAAACAACTTAAGAAACTCTTTTAAAGTAAATAGTTGAAAATTTAATAATTTTCAGAAATTTTCAAGAAGTTAAAAAATTTTTCCCAAAAAAAAATAGGGAAAAGTTTTTTCCCAAAAAACCCAAATATCTAAAAAAAAAGAAAAATTCCCAAAATTTTAAAAAAAATAAAAAATTGGCATTGGAAAAGGTAAAAATTCAAAAAATTATATAATTTTTTTAAATTTAAAAAGATTAAAAAGTTAAAATGGGTTTTTTTAAAAAAGGGGGAAAATTTTTTAAAAAATTAAAAAAAAATTTAAAAAAAAGAAGGGGAAAAAATTTCTATTTTTTGGGAAAGTTTTGTAAAATTTTAATATAAAATTCGTTTAAAATTTTTTGGAATTGCAATCTTGGCCTAGATAATTACAACGAATTTACTCTTTGCATCTTTTAAAATAATTGTACACAACTAAAAAATGGTTTTAAAAATAAAAACTTTACAAAGACGAAATTGTAGTAATAATTTTATTTTATTATTTACCCAAGCGGTTTACTTCTTCCAGTATTTAGCAAAACCATGTGGTTACCAGAAATTTAACACGGGTGTTGAAGAAAATTCAGTTTAACCAAAGTTACCCTTTTTTAGGTTTTGTTTAAAATTACATTTTAATCCGTTAAATAAGATTAAAATCAATACTCTTTAAAATTTTAGGAAAAATTGCAAACTTTTAAAACCCAAACAAAAGGTTATTAATAATTCAAGAAATGAACCCATTTTTGTAATTTGAATATAAAGAACAAAAAAAACTTAATTCAGCAAAGTGGATAAAACCATTTTGTGAAATTTATATACCCAAATATATTTAATATTTTATTTTGAAAGTGTTTTTTGAAAGGTTTTTCTATTGATACAAAGAGGATCAAGCCAAGTTCAAAGAACCAACGGTTTCCAAAATTCTTTAAACCAAAATAAATTTGCAATTGAAAAAAGGATTTATTTTTTTATTAATTCCCAATTTTACAAAATTAACCCTCTGTAAATTTATGTTAAGATTGGAAAACATTTTTCCTTTTCTTTTAAATTTTCCTACTATTTTGAATCTAAAAGGACCATCCAGGGAATTCTTTATTAATTTTGTTTTTAAAGAAATACCTAGGACGACACAAATCATTTCATAATTTTACTTGTTACCAACGTGCCATGTTTGCCATAAAAAATTTAAAATTGTTGCCATCATCCGGTTTAAAAATGCTAAAACATTTTATATTATACTCAAAATGAATTCAGAATGTAAACTCTCACAGTATAAAATTACTACACAAAGACGTTTGGATGGCAAAATTGAATAAATTTTTTTGGAAAATATTTTTAAGCATCTTTGTTTCATGTTTATGATTCATGGTTCTCAAAAAAATTCAAAAAATTTAAAATGCAAGTAAAAATAGACCCTTATCAATCAACAAAAGAATTTAAAGTAATAAATTGTTCAATTTTTAACAAAATTTATTAACCCATTGAAAAGGTTAAAGTTTTGTACCCAAAAAAAAATAATTGGTAAACAAGACTGCATTTAATTACCAATAAAAACTACTTTTTAAGATTGTTTTTCAAAAATTTAATATAAAAACCAAATCTTTAGTAGAATAATGGCAGGTACGGTTATGTAATAAACAGAAAATACGACAAACTTTTAAAAAATTAAAACCTTAAGTGGGATCAATAAACAACAAAAAAGACGGAACCCAAGAATATGGGTTGTTTTCAGGTTCTCTTCAAGTTTTGGTACTTCCGGTACGACCCATGTTACTTCATGCCTCGAACCAAAGGTTTCCTCCAAAATAGGGTACCCGATAAGGTATTTATTTCATCAAATAAATTTTCAATACACTAAATAGCCCAAAATTCAAGAATTTTAAAAAAAAAAGTATTTGAAGGAAATACATGGGATTTGGTTGTAGGAAACAACAAAAAATTATTGCACTAAGGGGATATACTAACTTGCAAAAAATTTGAAATAAACAAATATTTAAAAATAGTTCTAAATAATGTGAAATGGTTTTATCTAACATAAAACAAATTAAAAACCGGAGTCTATTTGACCAAATCGTTTTAATTCCTTCATTTTACTTAGGAAATAATCCTCCGCAGGGAAAAGGTATTAATTACACCAAATTCCATTAAATAGAAATTCGTCCTTGAGAGGACATTTTTCCTTTTCAACTTTCAAACCTACCTTAGATCCATTAACCTTCTGGTGAGGGTTTATTCATCTCCAGCAACCCAAAAATTTTGGTGGAGTTTTTTCAATTTCCACCGCTCTTTTGATAAAATTGTTTAATGGCCTCATCGGTTCAAAAAGGTTCCATATTAGAAATACCGGTGTTAAGCAAGCAGGTCATTTACCAACCAAAGCGCGATGGCCTTAATTTAAAAAGATTTTTGGAAAACTTTAAAGTTCTTGGTAATTTTGTTCCCGATTTCCACTGGTTTCTTTACCATTAAAACCGCTTTCCCAAATCACCAATAACCATGGATTAAAGATATTTACTTTTTTCTATTATACAGCGTAATGTAAGTAGATAGGCACCGAAAATTATTCGAAACAAATATTTCAAACAGCTCCTGGTGTAAAATGTGAAACAAGAAAGGTTGGAAAACCAAACAAGTTCAATAGTGCCGTGTGCCTTAGTAAAAACAAACAAAAATACAAAATGGCCTTAAATTTTAAACCTCGCGGCGCCTGCATAAAAGACAAAAATTAAACCAAAATACTGGGGTTTGTTTAAAGTCTCCGGTAGGTCTCTTATGGAGGAGTTACCAAGACCGGCTTACGAAAAATTTACTAAAAATAACCGGATTAATTTTTAATGTATCCAAAAATTTGTTTATGAACGCGTTAAAACCGGGAAAATTTCATGTTTGAAAGAAAGTTGGTTTGGGTAAGGAATAACCAGGAAATTTTCGAAAAAAACGAAGAATGTGTCAAGCGCTACCTACTTTAAATATTTTGTATAACAAATAAAAAGTTTTCCAATTTTTAGGAATTTGTGTTTTATCAAGCTACCTTTAAAATGTAACTTTTGTTGCCAACGTTTAAGGCATTGTGAATTTACTTTAAGGGACCCGTATACGTTGACCGGGGTTTAAAAAATTTATAAATGAAGACGTGCCTTGGATTTTTTAACGTGAAAACACTTAGTAAAATTCAATGAGTTTGGATCTGTTTAGCACAAATTTGGGATTTTTTCCGAGTTACCTCCAATTAGGTTGAAATGTTGGTTGAGGGGCCAGAGTACTGGGTAAGAACCATTCAGGCCCCGACCAAGCGCAGAAATGCCTTGGATTAACCCAGATCAATAGGGAATGTGAAGTTTAAATAAAACCCGATTGGGCAAGTTTCTTAAGGACTAAACGGTTTCCACAAAAGTTTTCCAAGAAAAGGTGGAAACGTATCCAAGTAGAGCGACCGTAGAATCACTCCAGCTGAAACACAATTTCAACAAGCCTTGATAAACCGAAGGAAAGAAAGTAAATCGGTTAATAAAACGGCGGCCTAATTCCAACAATAAATGGCTTAATTAAGCTACTTTTTTTTAGCGGAAAATTTACAATTTCTAGGTTTGATTTTGAATAAATTCTCCGGTATCCTCCTATAATCCAAAACCCTGCAAAACAAGGACAGAAGGGGTAAAAACTGATAATTTAATAGAAATAACCAATTTCTTGATATACGCCTTGGAAAACCGGGGATGTCACCCAATTTAAACCTAATCTAAGATGCTGGATTAGGCGTTTTCAAAAGGAGTGGGGCTAAAACCCTAAGGATATTTTTGACAACTTGGAAAGTTTTGCGTTTGTAATTTAGTTTTGGTTTAACCCGAAATGGAAAATTCTTTGTAATGCCGAAACGTAATATTTTAGATTGTGAATCAAATCGAAGGAAGTATATTGACAAAATTAGGGATGCCTTAAAAGGAAACGAATTAGAATCCATTTTGAAGTTAAACCACCAAATGTAAAAGTCGAATAAGTTGACTTTGTTTTCCGGGCCGATTGTATAGAATCCCCCGGCGACGAAATCGTCAATAATAGATTTGCCGATAGCCTAGGGTAAAAAACCTTTTGCCTTCTAATGGCTAATTGCAAAGTTTTAACGAAAAGGGAGACTTAATACCATAGATCACTGTATTAAGCTGATAAGCGAATGGGTTTCGGAAAACCGCCAAACAATTAATTGAAATTTTGATGTTTTCGGTAACCAAAATTTGTCGTACATTTGGCGAAATCACGTAAAAACGAAACATGAATACAAATTTAAGGGTTAACAAATGTCTTTTGGAGATATTAGCCAATTTTCTTATACAGTTTTTTAGCCTTTGCGAGGGTCAAAAAACCAATTTTAAAGATGCCTTTCTTTAAAAAGGGTATGGGGTAAAAATAATTATCTTCCCAACGGGCGAAGAATCGGTAATATATATGACCCGATAAGAAATCCTGCATGAAATTTTTATTGTCGGTAGTCCGGTTGAAGAATTTTTAACAAAATGCTTTTGCCTTCAAAGGAAACAAAATGGGAAAATATTTAAGGTTAGCAACAATAAAACGACCGCTAGGGTCAAAGAAAACGTGTTTTCGAAAATCAAATCTGCCTTTTCTTCTTCTGGAGAGTATAAGGCTTGGATGGCAGCTCCTCTATCTCCCAAAAACGCCTTAGGGTCTGGTTGATAGGATCTTCTACAGAAGTAAGAAATGCTTGGACAGTATCAGACTGCAAGCTTTTTGTGGGACCAATAATAGTCCAACCAAAAATTGTATTTATGGCGGCAGGCTGAAGAAATTTGCCATGTATAACACCGCCAGTGATGATGAACGGATAAACATCTGCTCCAAGGAGCATGTCAATGGTTCCTGGAGAGTTCCAGGTCGGGTCTGCAAAGTGCAGGCCGCTTAAGTGTTCCCAATTATTAGGAACTTCAACGCTAGGTAATTTACCAGATATTGATGAAAGCACAAAAGTTGTGACTTCTAGAAATTTTCCAGAGTCTAAACTAGAGCGAATGGTGCAGCTGACGGCACCCCTATTGACTGTTGAAGTCTGCTCAAGTCCATAAATCGGAACTTGAGAACGTATGCGTGGAAGCCAAAGTTTGCTCACGCAATCGTTTTGAATAAAGCTAGCTTGGTAGCCAGAGTCTAAGAGTACCCTGATCGGTTTGTATTTACCAGAACGGTCTTGAACTTTCACAACAGCAGTGGAGAGTAAGACAGTAACCCCAGGATCTAAATTCGTCTGTGAAGACAAAACATTTGCCGGAATAAGAGAGGCTGACTGCGTCCTATTGGCATTTTTATGCATATGTGAAGCGGTCGGGTCAGCTGAACGGCTAGAAGCAGGTTGCGCTTCAAAATGTAGCAAGGTATGATGCGGCTTGGCGCAAGTTCGACAAGAATTATAAGATTTGCATTACATAGACGCATGGTCTGTACGTAAGCAATTTAAACAGAGGCGTAAGCGTTTGACAATGTCGAAATGTTCTGTCGGAGTTTTCTTTAGAAACAATTGACATCTGTGAATTAAGTGATTGCCCTTGCAAAAAGGACAATGATGCGAAAATGAATTCTTTGAGTCACTGGAGCTAATTGGTGTGTCCAGTAAAACTACGTTAGAAGAAACTCTTCGTTTAAATTAAAACGCTGAGGATTTCTTAGACAGTGATGTGTGAGCTGTATGAACAGTCGTCGAATAAGAAGCAGGTGCCGTTGAAGAAAATGTTTCCAACGCTGCACATTGTTGAGTTAAAAAATATCTCAAATCATCAAAATTGGGTATTTGCTTCGAATCCGATTGGAGTTCAAAGCGTTTTCTAGTGAACGGATCGAGTTTTTCTAAAAGAAAATCGACCAGAATAAAGTTACAATGTTCAGTAGAAAATTTTAAATTAGTTAGAACAGCAAGGTTCTCTGTAAAACAATCAATAAGTGCCCTAAGTTTCTTAGAGTTTTCTGATTTTAAAGGTGGAAAGTCTTTCATAGTCTTTCAATGCAAAGTTGCTAATAAACGTGGATTGCAAAATCGCTCACACAAGGCTTTATATGAAATAATAAAATTATCCCCAGAAACGGGTACAGATTTCACAATTTTCAAAGCTTCTCCGCTACAGCAGTTAATAAGGTAATTTAATTTCTCAATATTGGTCAACGAAGCATTATTGTAAACTAGACTGTCAACTAAATTAATAAAGGATGAGAATTCAATTACCTCATTATTAAAATGTGGCAATTTTAAAGGCAACAATTTTGATCTACTACTGCTTGGTGTACTTTCACTAATTTGCGGTGCCCGCGTTTCTTGTACTGCTTCAAGAAGAAGCAAAATGCAATATTAAGCCGCATCTACCTTTTTCCGTAAAGCGTTGAAATTTAATAATTCTACATCGTTACATGATGCTAAGACATCAATTAAATTTTTTTTAAACTTGAATTACTTTATATAGTGTTGCCAAGCTCCAATGTTTCCATAATGCGTATTTTAAAAAACTCCAGTTGAGCTAAATCTGTCTTTTTTGGAGCCATAATGAAAATGTTATTCTAAAAGACGTAGAACTCCTGTATATACCGTAACCATCAGCTGTGCGCTGAGAAATATTATTGGTTTTTGTTCAAACACGAAGATGTAAAATATCGCATAAATCAATCAATCACGTTTTATGAATATTAGGCTCCAATAAGTTTAAGCAACAAGTCGTAAAACTAACGGTTTGTCAAACCCTTACGAAGTGTTAGGATAAAAATTTACAGTTTAGAGCGGCCGGCTTTGAACATCACAGATCAAAGGTCCATCAACACTTAAATGTGGCTAACATATTTTAAGCAAGCTGCAGCTTTTACATTTTATTACCCCTTGCAGATGTGTTCAATATTTTACGTTTGCAAACCGACTGCAGGGTTTGTATGTAATACAAAAAACGCGCAATGGGTTTTAATTACAAATATACCTTTCTTATTTGAGAGGTACAAAAACGAGCTATAATTTTCAAGTTTGCCGTGTGTTTTATATACCGCTAAAGTGAGTTTTAAGACTAAAACTAGCAAATTTTATATTAAGGATTTGTTTGTAATTAAACGCTTGCTGGTGTAATTACGGCGAAATCGCTTAATTTAATGTAAATAGAGTATATAGCTAATATTTTACACATTTTAACCCGCTAAATATGGGGTTTAAAACACAAATTTAAAAGCTAAAATAACTAATTAAAACAACGCTCGCTGAATTGCAAAAATAATATTCAGTATAGGACATGCGTATAAACATAGGATAGGTGAATCCGGCTCGAAGGACCAATTGTAGTTGGTTAGATTGATAAGATTAATCTAGAAATGCTAATGATAGGAAAGGACCAATTGCTATTATGTAGCAATACCAATGGCAGTGTAACGGTTATGTAATAAATAGAGCAATTACGACAAACTACTTAATAAAAATATAAATACCTTAACGCCTGTGCCGCATTGGGCAATAGAAGTCACGCACAAAAGCTAGCGGATACCCAAGACCACGCGCTCTCGGTGTGGTGTCGCTTTCAAGTCTCTCGTTCAACTGTTTTCTGGTACCGTCCGAGTACGACCCATGTTACTTCATGCACTCGCACTACGGCATAAGGTTTCACTCAAACTGTAGGGTACCCGCACTAATGGTATTTATTGTCACCAATATAAAATTGTTCAATGATGACGTAACACTACTTATAGTATTTTCCAATAGATTATTAGTTATGCCAATTTATAGAAAAATCGCTTTTATGCTGATCGACTGTGAAACATATACTTTATCTCTGTGGCTCGTAATTTTAATTTAGACCTGCAGCAACTCACCGCTGTTTACTATACCGTGCTAACTCTATCAGTGATTTGAAAAATAATTTTACCGGGGTCCTTCTTAATGTACTCTATAAATTAAGTCTTTGACTTTCCAGTAATTAGTGCCAAATCAAGTCAACAGAAATCCAAAACCTACTTATTTTCCAAATGAACAAAGAAGAGTGAAATGATTAACAACCGGATGCAAAATATCCTACTTGTACACAGGTATTCTAGGATCTACAGTTGATTTCTTGCAAATGCCAAGTATGTCCATGGAGCTGTAAACAAACTATAAAACAGAATACAACTACATGCGTTATTACCATATGCAGCAACCTGTTACTAAAACAACAGCCAAAATAATAAAAGTGTTCAATAGAAGCTATATATGAATATCCGATATAAATCGTGCTATTTGCACATAACAAAACAACTAATATCAACCAAACTTCGTTTGGTTAATGAGATGGTCTAGTCTGTCGGTCGGTTTGTCGGTCGGTCTGTCTGTCTGTCCGTCCGTTGCACGGTTCCCGTGATGTTACAAGACATATAATATATGATTCTTATCCAGTTTTTTACGCTGAATACGAATACGCTATTCACTTTTCGATATTTTAATTATTAATCAAGATATTCGACTTTAAATACGAATTTTTACACATTACTATTTATTATTTTCGCGTACAATTAAATTTCAAATATTTAACACAAAGGTAAGTAATATTTGTTGAACTTAATGTCTAAGTTTGGTTGTGAGCCGTACATGCGGCTTAGATTTTTAAATAAATTGCATTTTTTTAAAGCAATTTGTAAAGAGAAAACAACTGATGATTCTTTCACAACAAAGTCTTGAAACTATAAGAGTGACTCAAATTTAAATACAAAGTGGAAAAATTCCAAAATTCGGTATAACCTATGCAAGGAATGTTATAGATCTGTAATCAGTTTCTCAACTAAAAATGAAATCTACTTCAGTTACGTTTGTTCACAATATGTAAAAAGAAAGCAAGTAGCCACAAATTTTGTTGTTTTTGAAATCCTGTATGAACTCGGCAATTTGTTGGCATTTGTGAAACGTAAAGTATATTAACCTGAAAAGCTCCTACGTCAGTGAAACCAATCATTAGCTATTCGCTGTTTCCAAATAAAATAAATGCAAGTGATGTGGAATTCATTTTTGGTTTGTAAATCGATTACGGAACCTTTGAAAAACTGATAGGTAGTACTTTCAGAAAGTCAGCTAGAGCATTCGATGCAGGACAGTGTTATATGGCATTGTGAAAATTTTCAGTTTGTATTGAATACATTTATGATCAATTAGGCGATATACATGGTTATTCATAAAATAAATGTATCAATTACTCTGTATTATAAAATATACTTAGCCGTAGATAAAAAAACAAACTTACAGACGAATACAGAATACGAATATTTCTTAATCAGAAGATAAGTTAAAGAATATACTTATAAATTTAGGCGAGACTATAACAAGTCACTAAGGTACTAAGCAAAATATAGAATCCAATGAAAAATTTAAATACCTTTACAAAAATTAAGGCCTTAACTATAGATACCTACGTAGCAACCTCTTTTTGTATTACAATACAAAGCAGAAATAGTACTCAATAAAACAAGCTTTGTAATTATTTTTAATTTTTGTACATATGGTTTTGTATTAACTTTGTTCAGATAATTTACACATAATTAAGCTACATTGCCTGTGTCAAATTTTTTTGTTGACTTTTAATGAAATGTAAACACAGTTTCATTTCTGGTGTTAAAATATATGAATTCTGTAATTTCATTACATTTTAACCTTTTAATAACTTTCGCAGGAAATATTGCGTAAATTTTCAATGGAAAAGTTTGTAAAATTACTTTTAAATATAACTTATCTGAAGCATAATTTAAAAGATCCATTCTAGCCTCACATCAATATGTGGCGTCATTAGTGACATATTTTTGTGTTAACAAACGAAATTGTCTGACATTTGCTTTGTGGGATTTGATGTTATTTATGGCGTCTGTTGTTGTGTCTATGTTTTTAGATACTACAAATATGTTGCTGCTGAATTTATTGAAGTCTCAATTGAAATACAAAAATTGCAGTAAGTTCTTTTCTTTACGAGAGCTGATACCGTTGCATTTTATGAAGAATTTTGCTACAAGTAGGGCTAATCAATCGTCCAAATTATTGAAGAACAAAATTAATTTAAGTATGAAATAACATTGGAAGTGCAACTCGGCATTTGTTATACAAAAAACACTAAAGTATTGTTAATTCAAGCTACTGCATTAAGTTTACAAAAAGTTAATAATTTCTACTTTTAGATGTTTTGTCAAAATTTTAGTACTATACAAATTCTGTGTCTAATATTCTCTTGGAGAGTTGAAAGAATAATAAGCAAGTCATTCGCGCTATGATAATTACAACAGAATTGTATCCTTCGGCAGTACTTTTTAAAACAATTGTACACAATTTTAAAAGAATGGTTGTTATAAACATAAACAACAATTTACAAAGACGAATATTGTAGTAATAATTTTAGGGTTTTAGTTATTTACCACAGCTGGTTTGACTTCTTCCAGTATTTGCAGCAAAACCACTACTGCCTGCGTTACCAGAAATTTCAACTTCGGGCGTCTGAACCGAAAATTCATACTCTCTGGAACCAAAGCTTACTCCTCTTTGATTAGGTATATCCTGAAATTCAAAAGTATACATTCTATATCTCGCACTTCAAATAAGACTTCAAAATCAATACCTACTTTAAATTATTTGTAGTGCAAGAAATTGCAGAACTTTTAAAACTTCCACAACAAAAAGGTTATTAATAATTGCAAGAAATGAAATTATTCGCAAATTTGTAATTTGAATATGAGAAGCAATCAAAATAAAAACTTAATTGCAGCATATATTTGGTTTATCAAATTACTTACATTCTTGCCTGAACCAGTATGATCATACCCAACATGATACCCTTTAATATCTTTCCTATTTTGAATTAGTGTTGGTTTTGTACAATCGGTCTTTTCTATCTGATCCACTAAAGAGGCATACAAGCCAGAAGTCTCAAATGAACCAATCGGTTTCCAAATACCTTCATCTAATACCTAGAAATAATCATTCCTGACAATTGTCAAATAGAGATGTATTTTTACCTTCACCTCTAATTCACCACATTTTACAAAATCTACACCTCTGTAAATTTCAGTGCTGTTAAGAGGTTGGCAAACATTTTTTCCATTTTCTTTATGACATTTTCCAATACTCCATTTATCCGCATAGTCATAACCACTTCCAGGACCTATACCATGTGGAAGTTCTTTATTCCAATCTCGTCCACTGCCATCTTCTTCAACAGAATCACTATCGCTAGGACGACACAAACTCTTACTTTCATCAATTTTACTATGTCTACCAACAGCACTGCCATGTTTGCCTATAAGAAAATTTAAAGATTAGATTGCCATCACTCCAGGTTCCTAATAAAGGTGCTAAAACATATTTATGATTACTACTACAAAAGTGAATATCAGCACATGTAAACTCCCACAGTAGTCAAAAATTACTACACAAAGACGTTTCGGATGGCATTAATTGAATAAAGTATTTTTGGAAAACCTATTTTTAAGCATCTTTGTACATTTCATGTTTACTGGTGTCACTGGTATCTCAGCCAAAAATTCAGACCAAAATTCAAAATCGCATAGCTCCAAAAATAGTTATCCCATATCAATAAACAAAATGAATGTTACAGTAATAAAGTTGTATCATATTTTTTAACATAAATTTATTACAGCCGATTATGTGTAAAAGGTTAAAGATTTATGTTGACCCAAAAGAAAAAATACACTTGCGTAAACAAGACGGTGCATTTAATTACCAATAAACAGACTACTTATAGTATTTTCGAATAGATTATTGGTTATGCCAATTTATAGGAAAATCGCTTTTTATGCTGATAGACTGTGAAATATATACTCTGTCTATGTGGCTCGTAATTTCAATTTAGGCCTGCAGCAACTCACCACTGTTTACTATACCGTGCTAACTCTATCAGTTGTCCGATAAATATTTTTACCGGGGTCCTTCTTAATGTAGTCTATAAATTAAGTCTTCGACTTTCTAGACGAGCATTTGTTACAACCCTAACCATTCCTTCATGCTTCAAAATATGACCTATTGCCCAGTTATTATTTCTTTTAATTACATTAGTAGTACTTCCATGCTATTGTACCATTTTCATAAAATTTTCGTTACTAATTATACGATCCAACTAATCTCGAGCACTTTTGTATAAAACGACATCTTGAAAACTTCTAACCTTTTAACTTCTTTGCTTCTACTGTGGTGAGCAAATCACTTATTTTTCTACTACTACCTTGCTTACTACATTTAAATATTTTCTTTTTATATAATGACACCTATCTCTTCTACTTCTTTGATTTTATGTATTCTTTGCTGTCTATACAGAATAAATAATACTAATGACAATGCTCATCCCTCATCTATTTTTATTTCAGCAGTTTATTTCACAGAAAGTTACAAACTAGCCACCCGTTTTTTAATCCGTTTTTGTTTTCTTTAAAGTTTTATACCTACAGTATACTCCAATCAACATCATCAAAAGCCTTGGCAATTTTTCTTACAGAAGGTCACATGTATGTTTGAACAAATAAAATGAATATCAACTAGCCTTGCTTAAATCTATTGTAAAATAATATTATTTTGATATTTCTGTAAATAATCAGGCATAAAACAATTTTTTAAATGTACCTACATTAATATTTGGGTTAGTGATCTAGATATATTTCTATAACAAAATACATACAATAAACAAAAATGGTAGCATTTATTGTCAGTTCATTCTTAATGCATCTAATCTTTATGGTTAAATATCACAAGTTTAGCACAAGGGCATGCTGTATTTGGCAGGAAAAAGCAGCTGCTATGTTTGAAGACAACAAACGTAGAAACCAGGAAAAAATATTGAAAGCATATGTATGGAGCATAGCACTGTACGAGTGTGAAACGTGGATAGTAAGAGAAGTAGATTGGAAAAAGATAGAAGCCTTTGAAATGTGGTGCCACAGATGTATGAAGAAGATATCATAGACAGACAAAATTAAGGACAAAGAGGTTTTAAAAATAGTAGGGAAAGAGAGATATCTGTGGAAAATAGAAAAAATAGGAGTGATAGGATTATAGAGTACGTTCTAAGGCATGAGGTTAGTGCAGGATATATTAGAAGCAAAGAAGGGAGAAAAAGAGAGATAAAGATAGACCTAAATAAGTCTATTACACACAGATGATGAAAGATGTAGAGAATTTCAGGAAAATTTGTAGGTTAGCTCAGAATAGAAAACAACGGCAAAGCGTGTTTATTCAGTTCCAGGACTGAACACCTAATGATGATAAATCAACAGGGTGTTTACAATAAAACAAACTTTTTTTGTTTAACCCCACATCTCTTTGTGTTGATGACTTGTACATAATTGAACTATTCAGTTCCGGTGGCGATCTAACAATGACATTGTCATCACTTTCTCTACATCACTAATGTACCTAACACGTGAAAGAGGCGTAGATTTTGTGGCTTCTTTTAGTTAACAACATTTAATTGTGATATAAATAAATACATTGTACTGTATAATAATGCGTTATTGGTAATTTAATCTCTATGGGTTTTATTAACTTATTTTTCTTTTTGTAAAAGCTCGATTTGTATCGTGTCTTGCATACATCGTATTATAAAGCGTGATTAAGATGTCTGTGGTTTCTTTTACATTGGCAGCTTTGTAATATTAAATATAATTTATTTAACTAAAATTTGTAAAAGCTCATATTTAGAAGGAGTATAATAGTAAATTTGCTGTTGACATGCTTCCACTATGAAAGTTTACAGTTAATATGTTTTGTTTGCATTTTTGGGGTTTAACCTAATTTATGATCCTACGATCCCTTCTAATTTGTATTTAACAGAAATAAAATGTTTATTTTTGTTACTCTTAAGATTAAGCTTTGAATAGAACTAACAATTTTATTATAATGTAATGCTTCTGAACACTATTATAATGAAATCAAAATCATGAAAGGGCTCTAATAATAAGTTTTTGTTTTTATATTACTTTTCCGACACTCATATCTGATTTTTATTACCTGTAACATCCAAACGTTACACTGCTTTCTATTCAAATTGTTCTTATTTTTACTCCATATCTTGATAATTTCGAAGGTTTATTCCTATCAACATTATCTAAAGCTTTTCTACAGTAATAAAGACCAAAAACTTCAAGGTCACTTGGTTCTCAGAGAAGGCTATTATAATCTAAAAAACATAAAATATCCAGTAGGAGCTTGTAATTTTTATCATATACAACTACTATGTCTACTGTAATTAGTCTATCATCAGCGAAATGTTGTTTAAATATAAACCGAGGACGAGGTTGAATCTCACTAAATTGATGTATAATATCAGGACTTCAAAAAGAACTTTTGTAAAATTTGTTAAAAATTACTATAGAACTGATAAAGTTTTGGTAAAACTATCTGTAAACAATAGGTATATGGTTTTCCGGCAAAGTTCTGGAGAAATTGAAATAAATACTTATTTTGTAAAATGCATTAAGAGTAGCGTTTTAAATATAAATATATTTGTGTTTGGTGATTTTTTGTCAATTCCTAATATTGAACATAGGAAAGCTGATATAACCAAAGCTGAGGTTACAATTCTGCATTGCCTAAAGGTAATGCCAATACCCGATACTACAACCAGGGCTGAATCTAAAAAGTGCTACTACTTTTAAAAATGATTTTACTTTTATCTAATAAGTACCCATGGAAGAGATCGATAAGTACAAAATGCAAGGTAGTATCAAATATAAACTTATTGGTAATTTATCACATATAGGTTAATCTTTTAGCACGTTCACTGTCAATCACGCACTAGCATGTGATGATGCTATTTAAGCCAACGCCAATGGTTTGGTTTAGCATGACATTGGAATTGAACACGGTATGTTATGTAGGCATTGACCTAAGGTATTTAACAAAAGTTTTAACGCACATGGTTTTTAGTTTTGTTTTGTTTTTTATATTACATTGGGATCAAAGAGAGGTTAATTATGACGGATAATAGAGATCAGCTAGCTGGCCCCTCAAGATCTAAAAGGATAAAATGGGACAATACTTGGCCAGTATCCACACAAGAACTGGAAAAGTTTGCGGATCAAATTTTATCGGATTTTTCAGACAATGAACAAGATTTTTTTTGTAGTGATACTAAAGACGAGTATTTACCATCGGGTAAAGTTTCAGTTCCAGAAAGTAGCAAAAATAAAGACGAAAACAAGGATGAAATTGTATTAATTTCTAATGTAGTACATTGCAGGCTGTCCTTGTACAAAATCCAGTAGAAGTTCAGTCTACTCAAGAAATTATTATGCGGGGAGATGATGCAAGCACGATGAAACATTTCCTTTTGCCAAAAAAGAAGAGTTAATTATTCCTGCACTTGGTGATGAGCCGAGAGAGTATATTCGGCATATATTGCACAATGATTTGCTAAACGAAGTAACACAAGAAACAACCCGATATGCTGCAGAAATGTTTTTCTTCCACAAACAAAACAAAATAAAAAATCTAGAATAACGGCATGGAAAGAGCTAAATGTCGACAAATTATTAGTGTTTTTAGGGATACTGTTGCATATAGGTCACATAAGGATAAACAGATTCCAAGATTACTGGTATACCGATCCTTTATTTAGTTTAGGAATTTTTTCGAAAAACATGAGTAGAAATCGTTTCCTTTTGATAATGCGTACTTTATATTTTGTAAAAATCCTGAAGAGAGAGAAGCAGTGCCAGAGGATCTCTTATATGAATTTTGGGGTATAATAAATTTGTTTAATTACAGAATGAATTCAATTTATTATCTTGGAAGAGAACTCGGTCTTGATGAGTCCATGATTTTGTGGCGTGGGCGACTTGTACTTTATCAGTACATCAAAAACAAGCGCCATAAATATGAGTTACGTTTAATTCTACCCTTATAAATATTAATGATTTTATTTTTTTTGTTGAAGATCGTCGATATTGTTTTTCTCAAATAGGGTTACTTGATGAATGATTTAATATGATTAACTGGAAGTCGTGTCCCATGTATAATATTTAACTATTAAATTTTTATATTCTATTAACTAGTTTTCGACATCCAATGGTTGCAACCCTCATTTTCGCATTCTGATCTATACTATTGTATGAACTTGGATGTTAGAAATTGTTTACTGCAATGGTAGTCTACAGTTGTCTGTGGTGTATCATAAGAGTGTTAGTATATTTTGGCTGTCATATTACTCTGTCAATTGTAAGCTCGATGTTAATGTATTTGAAGGTAATTTTTGTTATTCTGTTTAAATAGTTAATATAAAAACTGGTTTTTGATGCTGTTATCACTTATTTTAGTGATAATGTGGAAATTGCGAAGAGCAAGCTCTCTCTTCTGGTGTCCATCGACGAGTTTAAATGTGGTTGAGGTAAACACTATATTTTTATTGTACCCCTTTGTGGAGATTTTACAGTTTTTCACTGCTTATTCTGATTTACTACCCTTTTATTTTTGGTGGGTTAGTAATCAGTTTCGCTTTATGTGGATAAAAACGACTACTTGCCTGTGATGCTCAATAGTTGAGAGCACATGTTTTTGTAAATGGTTTAAAACTTCTTTGCTTCAATTAACTATTAATCCCAGAATCACTGGTAAGTTTTCTACCTAATGTAACGCATGTGTAAATAGTTTTACAATGGTGTGTTTATTTTAGGGAACTTAGTATGGAATTAAGTATACAGATTCAATTATAAATTCACGTTAAAGTTTGTATTTACTGCTGGTACGAATATTGCCTTCCGTAAAATATTTGTTAATGGTTTATGAAGAATCTTTCCTGTTGTTGATCTCGTCTAGAATAAGCTGCTCATTCCTAATCGTCCAAATTACTGCAAGGATTCGAGCGTAAATGGATTGGATTTCCTGCATCTATAGAATCAACATAGAATACGGTCGTATGTTGTTTTTTCCATAAACATTTGTGGTATATATTGTTTCATTATTGTTGTTTACAATCATTGCATGCTGCTAAGCGTTACTTTGGTTAGTGCAAATGTGTTAGTTCTAAATTGATTACCTGTTTAATGAAAGAAAATTATAAAGCAACCCACTTCACACTATTACTGGTTAGATATTGCCTATAAGAGTGGTGTTTAATATTGTGTACTAAAGGTAATTATTTGATAATTGGAATTCTACTCACATTTTAATATTGAATTAATTTAACAGTGTAAATCGCTACATGAGTGTGTCTTTTATCACTTATTATTTGAACACATTGATGTCCAGTGGTGTATAATAAGGTATTGCAACTTTGTGTGGCCATATAAATCTTGCACTGCACAATTGGTAATTATATATGAGGTGTACATTGCCCAATCATAGCACTCGTGCAGAGTTACAGAAATAGTGTTTAACTAATTGTTCTTAGAATCATTTTATTTATTTATTTAAAGCATTACAGTAATTTCCTGTATTTTAATGTGTGTGTGAAGTTTAGTAGAAAGGAAACATTAATAGAATTTATACTTAACTGGTTATTGAGTATTATTGTTTTGCTTGTTTGGTTATTCAAAGATTTATAGTGTTACTTTGTGGTTGTTCAGAGTTCGTGGAACAGGGCTCTATGTCACTATTGCTCCATGTCCTGGCGCCCAAATAAAAGTAGCTTTATAAAGGCCTCATACTGAGTCAACGGTTTGCAGAATCCCACCCCAATCATCGAAACCCTTTTAAGAGTCTTGGCCCTGAGCTACCTCAGAGCTTTAAGAAGTCATCGAACTACGAAGCAACACTTGAATTGTTTCCTAAGTTCATAAATACAATTTTGTACCGTGACATGGTGTCATCTTCAGATATTTAAAAAACTTAAGTATATTAAAAGCATTACCATTATATCGAAATTTCTAAAATTGAAATTGAGATGGTTAAACTCACCATATGGAAACTTTATGTATTAAATGTTGTAAAAAACATCAACGATTTTTTATATAATCTTGACAAATAATGCGGTCTACTGAATGAAGGTATCAAACATTTTCCATTTTTAAATATAAAAGGTTTTGAAATTGTTAAAGTTGTTATAAATGTGAAATATATTAGAATAAAAATTAAGACAAGCTTAACAATTAGCTTGTCCATGTTGAAAAGAACAATACAGATGTACAACATATTTTTATAAAACTGGCAAACGTAATGGTAATTAAATTTGTCAAAAACAGTGACAAATTTAGACTAGAAATTATAGAAAAAGTTGGAGGTAAAAAGTTTAATAAAAATGAAATTGTTGTCAAAATCTTTTATTTCGTTTATGCAATATATATATATATATATATATATATATATATATATATATATATTACTCATATTTAGACCAGGGTAGAAAATTAAATAATCACATAAAATAATTTTAATCACCGTGTAGAAGCTTTGGGAAAAGGGTACGCGTTATTAAAAAACCGTGAAGCATTCTTGACGCCCAATTCGTGAGGCTCGATTCTAATTAAAAAGGTTTCACAGCATTCTTGGCGACCCAAAAGTGAGGCTCGAGTTCCAAATAAAATTTTTGTGATTTTATTCCAGGAAACTGGCGATCTGAGAGAGAGAGTTTCTGTTTGTGTATAAATTTAAGAGTATTTCAGAGTGTGTGTGAGAGGGATTAGAACGTATGCAGAGAAAGGAGTGGTTAAGGAGTCAAGGAGTGGAAATTGGAAGTGACGATAGTGCATTGTGTGAGAAAAATTCGAAAATGGAAGAAGCTGGAGGCAGTAGAGATCAGTCGAGGACGGAATCAGGGGATCAAGGAAACGAGATGATAATGAGAATGCTAGAGAGGATGAACGAAGAATCTAATAGAGCTAGGGAAGAATCAAATAGAGCGAGGGAGGAGTCCAACCAAAAATTAGAGCAGATAAGCGGGAAAATTAAACAAAATACTAAAGAATTTACAGAAGTTAAAAATAGTCTTACCGTGAAACTGGGGGAAGTAGAAAGTAGGGTTGAAAAAAATGAGCGTGATATTACAGGTCTTCGACAGGAAATGGGACATTTAAGGTCCGAAGTACGCATTTTTTGTGAAGAAGAGATTAATATAAAAATGACTGAAGTAACGGACTCATGTAGGGATCAGTTAGGCAGGGTAGAACGCGAAGTTAGTAGTATCAAATACAACATGTCAAGTTTAACGGGGGATGGTCCCAGATTTTCTACAGGTGGAGTAGCATTGGACCAACACATGAAGTTTTATGGCGATAACAGGGTAAATCCACAAATTTTTATTTATAGTGTAAGAAATCTAGTGGGAAATTTATTTGACGAACAGACTAAACTGAATACGATAAAGGCTTTATTGAAAGACAACGCGGAAGCATGGTACAATTTAGTAGGACAGGACATAGACACATACACGGACTTTGAAGACAGATTTTTAAAGCACTACTGGGTGACCACAGACAAGACCAGGTACGAGACGACTTAATCACAGGAAATTTAAGGAGAATTTTCCGGAAGTAGAGCAATATGCTATACGCAAGTATAGCATAGCAAAGCAACTGAACCCACCACTGACGGACCGACAAATTATCAAGTATTTATCACGACACTTCGAGGTAGAAGTAAGACAACACGTAGCACTACAGAACATAGTGGACAGAGAAACGTTTTAGAATACCTGCAGAGGTAACGACGTAAGTAGTGGACGACCTCGGGATAATAGGGAAAGACAGATCAACACAGTTAGGTTTGACAATAGACGGGACAACTATGCTAGAAGAGGGAATAGTTGCGGATACCAGCGACAGAATTGGGAACAGAGACGACCATACGTTAGAAGTAATAGTTTAGGAAGGGGACCTGCACCGAGACCGGAACCTACCAGAAGGAATAGTTCACCGGACATGATGGAGACTGCTAATACAGACACGGAACGAGTGGAAACGCCTAGGACATACGCTGAGGTGACGGCTAGACCAGGACCAAGTAGGGAAAACAGACCTGGACAGGATTTTTAGAACACGACAGACCACTAGATTTCAGTGTAAATGTATATGAACATCCACGTGAATTTTTCAAAATTGAGGAGGAAGTAGAGCCAGAAACTGAGGAAAAATTATGTTTGCCAATTGTTAATATAGGAATTTTTGAGAATAATGTAGAAGTATTACTTGATACAGGGGCAGAGGCGATTTTAATATCGGAGGAATTCGTCAGCAAAATTAGGGATAAGGTTTGTGATAGAATTATGCCTATAAAGCGTAGCCATTTAGTAGCTCCAAATAAAAAGAAGTTTGCTGTAGTAAATAGTGTTGTGGTGCTTAGGATAGATATAGGAGATTTAAGCTGCGAACAGGAGTTTGTAATTGTACCTGGACTGAAGTTTCAGAGCATTTTAGGTGTTGACTGTATGATGCAGTTAGGGGTTTTGATAGATATGGAACGGAGGGTAGTAAGGATTAAGGATAAGGTAGTGCCATGGAAGGGCAGTTATGAAGTCACAGAGGATGACACAGGGTTGAGTATTAATGTAGTAAAGGTAGAAGATGATGAAGGTAAACAGATTAACACGATAAGATGTCCAGAGGATAGGAGAGTAGAGGTTTAAGCTTTAGTACAAAAACATGCAGAATTAGTGGGGTAGAAGCAACAGCAGCATATCGAGAGCAGGTGAAGGAAAAATTAAGTAAAGATGCACGTAAAATTAACCAATGGACCAAACCGCAATTCCATTGTCCACCATCCATGGACACACTTTTGACGAGGCTAAGTGGCAAATTTGTTTTTAATAAAGTAGATTTAAGGAATTCAGTCTGGCTGATTCCATTACACAAGAATTCTAGAAGGTACATAGGATTTTCCGTAGAGAGAAAAATCGAGAATTTTAAGGTAGTATCGTTTGGTTTGTCGGCAGAAAATGAAACAATGATAAATGCGAAACAGACATGTGTAGGGACTGAAGAAGAAGCAGTATTTAAGAGTCAGGATAATAGGGATGATAAGTTTATTCTATGTGAGATAATAGGGATGATAAGTATAGATATAGAAGGGGGAGAAATAGGAATGAAGAGTATTAGGTTGGTGAGAAGAAAGACGTGGAGGGTCAAAAAGAAAGTTAGATTTAAATAACTTGATGAACAAAGGATAGAGATAGGTGAATTTTAGTATAGATATAGAATAGAGAGTATAAGTAAGTGTTTATAGAAAATAAAGCTAGGTATAGGATAAATATGGGAGATAAGTAGAAATAGGTTTAGGATGAGAATAAAGAGGAAATGTAGGAAGAAAATAAGATAGGTTAAGTATAGATATTTCATATAAGATTAGTGGAGAGTTAGGAATAGAGTAAGAGTAGGATGGGTATATAGGATTAGGTAGGGGGAAGTAAAGTATAGTGAAGATTAGTTAAAAGGTTAGGAATAGGATAGGTATATAGGATGTATATAGGATTAGATGGATAAGTAGGATGAAGTTAGGGATAATTTTAGTTTATAAAATTAGGTGAGAGTTAGGAATAGGATAGGGATATAGGATAGGTGTAAATATTTTTGTTGGATTGGATATAAGTTAGGTAAGATAGATAGATAAGGGTAGAGAAAGATAGGCAATTTTTTTGTAATTTTTTGTTTGGCAGTCTAAATGCTTTATATTTGCATTCAAATAAGTGGGATTATTTGTATTCAAATAGGGGGAAAATACTCATAGTTAGACCAGGGTAGAAAATTAAATAATCACATTAAATAATTTTAATCACCGTGTAGAAGCTTTGGGAAAAGGGTACGCATTATTAAAACCGTGAAGCATAAAATTTCATTCGTGTTATTAAAAAGAAGAGATTTAATTTATTTACAAGAGGCCTTCTATAAAAAGAAGCAGTAGTAAAATGCTCTACGTGTAATTTGATTATTCCGAGTAAAGAAACAAAGAGAAATTACATGCAAAATTTATATTAATTAACTCTATTTTAAGTAACCGGTATTAAACAAAATGTACAGATAATAATTAATATTTGATTAGGAGTCACTAAAAATTAAAGGGTATTAATTTTAATTGAAGTTAATTGAACCATTAGAAACATATAATACGCATCAAAGCTTGTAAAAACCCAATAATATTCAAATCGTAGAAGTGGTAGTTAGAAGTAGGATGTTTGAACACCTGCGTATTTTTAAAAGGCTCATTCTGCGTAAATTTTCAGATAACAAGTGGTTACAGAGAATGCTGGAGAAACCGTAGCTTAATAGTTACGGGAAATGCTAATAAGGTGGGTTATTTCACAGTCCACATGGACTGAAATAATCGATAATAAAGAATATCAATTTGCACCAATAAGAACAGGGTAGATAGAGACAGATAATATGCGCAAGACAGAGACACATATAGTAAAAGGCGTGAGTGGAGCAACGTCACTGGGTTGCGATTGGTTGAAAATAAAAAGGCAAAATTGAGAGGTAAAACTAACATTTCTGTATAAAATTTAATTAGTTATTTCCAGACGTTGCGAGCCGTGTCGAAATTTCTGAGATTTAACTGGTGTGAGTGCAAATTTCGTAAAAATCGCATGCTGGGCTGCGGAATGGGAACCTAGCATGCGAAATTCTGAAGAATTGTCCGTTTTGGGGACAAGACCGACAGACAGGCTAACCTCTATATATACCCAGGTTAATATGAACAAGCTCTCTTAGATTTTCGAATTGATTCAATTCGTTAAACAGTGCTTTTTAGTTTTCCGATTTTGATAGAATAATTTAAACAGTTTGCTCGTATATTTTGGTGATTTAAAACAGTTTGTTCTTTACGTGCTACAATGAATGTAATTTAGTGCACTTAGAAAAGAAGATACAAGGTAATAAAGTCTAGTATCACTGTACCAATTAGTCAAATTTGCAACGAAAAATGAATACACAAAAGTAGGCAGTTTTGGCGTATATTGGTGAAAGAAGTATGAATTTCTTTGTTATTTTTCGGGGGTATTGATAATTAAATGATTCGTAAACGTGTCTGGATCCACAAAACAAGCTTCAGATATACACAAATGAGTTCCGGAAAAGCACTGAAACAACTTTAGAGGAATGGTGGTGTAGAAAATTTTAAAGGCGACCAGTAATACGAGGACCTAAACATAACCCAGTTGGATTGGTGTGATTAACAGAGGACGATGTACATTGACGCCACGAGTGCAGTAACCTTCAGGTAACTTATGCTTTGTTGTTGGATTTTGATGTTTAGTGTGTGTTGAATAACTTTATAATTGATTTACTTAAAATGGACAGTAGTGAAATTGTACTAACAACAAATTTTTAATTTTAAGGTGAGATTTTCTTGTTTAAGTAGAAAGGGGTATTTAGTATTTATGTTCTGGATTATGATGAAAATTTGGGTATGTCTTTGAGCTCAATTAGACGAACCTGGTTAATTAACGTAAAGGGGTGGAAGATGCTCCCTTTGTACTCAGACTCAGGTCTGCATATATTGTTATATTAATTAGTAGGCATCCTACAAGGACTTTAATTCTGGATGCACATTAAAATGATAACAGATTTAATCTTGAAAGTTTCTGATACTGAAATTTATGCTGAATTTTAATTTTGAAATTTTAATGTATTGTGAATATTGATGTAAATAGAGTTAACGTTGATGTTTGTGGTAGGAATGTGTTTTTTTTTATGAATGAGGATGAAGGTTTAACTAGGTGAGCAGCCGAGGCGGAAAAGAGTAAAGAGGCGATTAACAGAAGAAAGTCAACGGACCAGTTAAGTTAATAGCTTTTTGTAGGTTTCACAGCATTCTTGACGCCCAATCTGTGGGGCTTGATTCGAAAACCGTAGTTCCCGGATTTTGGTGGATTCACAGCATTTCTTGGCGCCCAATTCGTGAGGCTCGAATAGAATACAGGGAAACACAGCATTCTTGGCGACCCAAAAGTGAGGCTCGAATAGAATACAGGGAAACACAGCAATATATAATTATTTTCTGTTACGTACAACAACATCTAAATTTAAATTATTATTATGAACACATAGAATTTTATAATCTTTAATCTGATTAAAATGATGATTGTTAGTTAGTATATGGTTTGCAAAAGCTGATTGGGTTGTGTGATTTGGATTAAAACTAACATTATTTTTGCAGATGCAACTATTGTGTTCTTGGAATCTTATGGAGAAGTTCCTGCCTGTTTTTCCGATGTAATCTACATCAGCCGCAATTTAACTGATAAATACCTGATTTATTTAAGATTGGAATTGCATCTTTATTCCTAATCAAAAGTTGTTTCATGTTGTTTTGATTTTTGAATATAATATTAATATTATATTTCTTAAAATGTGCTTTAAATTAGGTGATATATGTTTGTAGTATGTTAAAGGTTGATAACATGTGGTATTTAAATCTTCTATTTTTATTAAATGAGTGCTATTTAATTTGTGTTGTAATTTATTGTAAAGCTTATCAATTATTTTGAATCGTAACCATTGTTGTTAGCTATTTGTTTTATTGTAGAGAATTCTGCGTTTTTTATTCTTTTGATGTTGGTGTTAAAATAAGATGACTTAATAAAAAATTAAATGAAGCTATTCTTTGAGAGAAGGGATGATTTGAATGAAAAAGAATAATTGAATCAGACGTGGTTGGTTTTCTGTAGAACAACAATGATTACGGTTCAAAAATAATTGATAAGCTTTACAATAAATTACAACACAAATTAAATAGCATTCATTTAATAAAAACAAAAGATTTAAATACCACATGTTATCAACTTTTAACATACTACAAACTCATATCACCTAATTTAAAGAACATTTTTAAGAAATACAAATCAATATTATATTCAAAAATCAAATTCTAAGTGTTCACAATAATAATTTAAATTTAGACTTTCTTGAAATGTTATACATAACAGAAAATAATAATATATATTGCGTAAACGAAATAAAAGATTTTGACAACAATTTAATTTTCATTAAACTTTTTAACTCCAACCAATGATCACATTCAATTTTATTGGTACTTTATTGTATAATCTGTAGTCTAAAGTTTTCACTGTTTTTGGCAAATTTAATTACCATTATGTTTGTCAGTTTTATAAAAATATGTTGTACATCTGCATTGTTCTTTTCAACATGGATGAGCTAATTGTTAAGCTTGTCTTAATTTTCATTCTAACATATTTTACATTTACACCAACTTCAACACTTTTAAGACCTTTTGTATTTAAAAATGGAAAATGTTTGAAACCTTCATTCAGTAGGCCGCATTATTTGTCAAGATTATATAAAAAATCGTTGATGTTTTTTACAACATTTAATATATAAAGTTTCCATATAGTAAGTTTAACCATCTCAATTCTAATTTTAGAAATTTCTTATAATTGTAATGGGTTTAGTATACTTAAGTAAATATCTGAAGATGACACAAGTGAATGTCGAAAACTAGTTAATATAAATATAAAAATTTAATAGTTTATTATTATACATGAGGTATGGCATCGAGTTGTTCATATTATATCCTTATAAATATGTTCATGTAATTTAGGATTCTTTTTAAATAGTCCCACGTTTCCGTTCCAATATTTTGTGTAACTACCTGTCATGGGAGATGCCTTTGATTACGCTGCATAATTAAATAAATCGATTGGTTCCTGTAAAGCACATTCTGATACGATTGGAGCGTGTACTTTCCCAACACCCTGTAGAACATTATTAGCGCATTTACTTTAAGTTAAAAGTATTTCAATTTATCCCGTGTGGTTGGTGGTTACCCATTGGGCGCGTCTACAGGTGCGGATAGGGGGCCCCTATGCCACCAATCGAGCAATCGACGCTGCCATCAGGCTTTGTGGTAGAATAAGCCTAGCACTCGTATGGATCTAGAGCGTTGAGTGGCCTAAGAAACCACAACATACAGAGAGAATAAGTGTACGTCAGTGCAGACTAAATCTTGCATGATAATGATTAGGTTAATCCCACATCGCGGATCAAACCATCAAGAAATTCTACTGCTGCTTGGGCAGGCAGCAGTATGCACAGGGTAATGCCACCTCATGTTTGTGTCATGTGAGGCGATTCGTGGTGGTTAACCCACACCTGAGGTGGAATTAGTTCCTTGAAGTCTGGCAACACGCCACTTTGACCCGGATTTTACCTAGGCGGGAGGTCAAGCCTAACCCATATCGATCAATCGGCTGTATCGTCGGGTCAAACCGCCCACTGGGTGAGTTCTTGTGGTTGGGGGTGGCTCACATGTAACCCATCCTAATAGAGCTATATTTTTTGTTAGCCTTGGTGTCGGTTCTGGCATCCCACTTTGGACTCTGTGATGTGTGGGGAGCTATTAAGATGAAGTCTTTTTTTGTTAGTATGGATCCCTAAAGTGTAGTTAACACAGAGAACGTGTCCTCGGACACCCCTTAAAATATGTTGCAGGTTCCTTGGGAACTGCCACATCACCTAAAGCAATACCAATCTGGTGTAGTAGACCAAGCAAAGGAGTGGCAACAACAGCGCCCACAGTGAAAGCGGATCAGTGGGGCAGAACAGAAAAGAAGGAAGACTCGTTTGGCGGTGCAGACTGATACCAGGGATAAGGCTGGCCTCAAGGTTAATCCACCTCTGGCACAGTCTGCTGCCTTTCACACAACCCCCACCTCCACACCATCCACTTCACCGCTGGGACTGCAAAGGTCAAAAAGATGGTAAAGAATAAGAGGACTAGGCCCAATAATACCCCTACCTTGGCAAGGCCACGAAAAAGGGAGTGCAAGGGTAGTTCTACTATGGCTGTCGTTGTCGGCTATGTGGAGGTAGCCGCAAAACACCTTCACATGATCGTGATGAACGGTAATAACCCCTGGGGCAAAATCACCAAGACCCAAGCTGTGGTCTTGCAATCAGCAATTGAGAAGGCGCTGGACGCTGTGTGCCCTTCCCGTAAATAACACTCCACTAACCTTTAGGAGATGGGCGTACTCGGGCGAGATTTTTCGGATCTGATGCGAGGACGATCACTCCATGAAGTGGATAGCGGAGGCGGCTGGCATACTCCCACAACCTTGGGAGGGTGCAAGCTTAGCGGTCGTTCAGGTGGGACTGCTACTTAAGCTCCTGAAGGCGTCGCGATGGATTCCGGGTCCTCCGAAAGACATGGATGTCATCCAAAGGTGTTTGCAGGTGCAGAACCTCTGGGCTGACATTTCCAGGTGATGCGTTTTCTACACTCCCACTAGGGACCAACCTCAGGCTGGTAGCCTACGGCGTTGCAGACGACGCTAGGGAGGGCATAGAAAGCAAGGGAGGGAAGATGCACTATAAGTTTTCCTCTCTAAATATTAAATTTCATAAGGCATGATCTGTTGCTGGGGAAGTCCACCGATTACCAAGCATCAGTAGCAGCAGTAACCTGAACCTTTAGTTCAGCTGCGACCGGATTCTGTCCGGCCCGTCGCTGGAGGCTGAGGCAGCTTAATCATCGAGAACCACAGTTGTTACGATGGAAACCACTGACTTCGACTTTCTTTTAGTAGAGTGGCTGACAGAAAAGTGCAGCAAAGCGACACTGGGTAGTCCAACCAGTAGCGTTTAAAAAGCAAGCTTTTGCAGTACAATGGGAGGATTTGGCATTTTACAAGCAAACCTGTAACACTGCCAGGCGAGTGCTAGCATTCTAAGCAGACACCTGAGCAGTAAGCAGGGTATTGCCCTCATACTGGAACCCTAAGTGGCTCACACTGGGGTTTTTGGACTGGGTAGCCTCGATGGATCTATCTTCGCTGCTAGAAATCAACCTACGCTTAGGGCATGTATCTACATCGCCAGGTACATAAACGCTCTCTTCCTGCCACAATTGAGTGACCGTGACAGCACGGCCGTTCAGATAGGTGCACTTACTGAAATCATTCTAGTCTCGACATACTTTCCGATTGAGTCAGATCCCCTCCTTTAGAGTTAATATCGGGAGTAAAAATTTGGAGATTTTAAACTGGGGCAGAGAAGCAACGTTTGTGACATTTCGCTGCCAGACAGTAATCGACATCACTCTTGCTTCGGCAGGCATATCTAAACATATCGCGAATTGGCAGGTGTGGCCGAAGGCGACCGTGTCCAATCATAGATGGTTGAACTTTAAAATAAAGGCAGCGGAAGTTGTATGCAAAAAATACCGGAATCCAAAAGCCACCAACAAGTCGGTGTTTGTGGATCGACTTACTACGCGACTTTTGATACAGCTAGGCATTACTAAACCCATGACTATATAGGAGTTGCAGAGAAATTCTGATTTTCTATAGACCTCTTTTACAGAATCTTTTGAGCATGCATGCCCAGTAAAAACAGCCTCTACTCGAACCCACCCTATGGTTGTGTGATGAGTTTCAGAGGCTGAAGAAAACTGCTGGCAAGTTGTTCATTAAGGCAAAAAACACTAGGAGTATAGTTGACTGGGAGGCTTACAAAAGCCACCTGAGACAATACAAAGCCGTGTTCAGGAAACGACAGAGAGATTCCTGGAAGACCTTCTGTAATTCAGTAGTCTGCCAAGTAAACTTTTTGAATCAACAGAATTCCGTCAAAAGATCCTCGCAACCTACCATACAGTCTGAGATACCCAGACGACAGATACACGAATAGTGAGAAAGAAACTACGGAACTACTTGCAGAAATACACTTCTCTGGGAGTGCACCTGTTTTCCCCAGCCCCACGGCGAACCTATCTACGTCTGCCCCATGTGAGGCAGACTGGGTGATTTCGAAAAGAAGAAAGGTTCAGGGGCAGGCATCTATTCGGATGACCTTGACCGTCATATTTTTGTCACACTGGGTTCTATGGCTACTGTTTTTCAAGCAGAAGTCGTTGCCATCATGCACGGTGCATCTGCCATTTTGGAACGTAGAATACAAAATAAAAAATAAGCTTTTTATGCAACAGTAGGGCAGCCCTAATGGCCCTAAACAAACAGAAGCTCCTCTCAGGGGAGGTACTACAGTGCCACCACTTGTTAGAACTAGCTTTTTGTACTAATGTCCTCCAACTAATCTGGATCAAAAAACACTCTGGAGCACATGGTAAGGAGCACGCAGACGATCTAGCAAAGCGGGACTCAGCTCAGTGCTTTATCAGTCCTGAGCCGTCAGTTCAAATTTTGCCTTTTGCAGTGGTTTCCATGCTAAAACTGGCAACCCTCCCCCATCATACAGAGAGGTCGGCTGGTTTGACAAGCTGCCGACATGCAAAACTATGTATCACGTCCCCTGCAACCAAAAACGGAAAATATTGCATTAATCTGCCGAGGCAGAAACTACGGTTACTCGTGAGAATCCTGACAGGACATGGTAATTTCAAAAAACACCTATAAAGAATACGTCTGTTCGATGATGCTACCTGCCGCGGGTGTCATCAAGACGACGAGACGATGGCACTCATTCTGTGTTTCTGTCCGGCACTCGCCAGACTTTGAGGTTCCATGCTAGGAACCTTCTGGCGCTACAGGGCCAGAATTAAAAACACACCCTGGTTTGATATCCTCAAGTTTACCAGTAAAGTCAGGTGGCTAAGCGGGGGAAGACCAGGCTAGTGTAAGGAATACGGCAATGTGGCCTAAGTGCGTGTGGCGCAGGGCACCCTTCCAAATTCAATAGATAGACCTCAATTAGCATTGGCATTGCACTGACGGGTGAAACACGTGTACCGAACCTGTTCAAAGACTAGCTTCACTGGTGTTACTTATTATTTTAAATTGCTATTAAAATCACCCTAAATATACTATGTTCAACTTTAAATTGTGTTTTTCTTCATTACCGATTAGCTTTTTTCTTACATGTTAGCTTCGAAGTGCACACTTCGTGGATCAATTGTTAAAATTTGTCCGTAAGGTATAATTGCTTTACTTAAATAATAACTTTTTATTTATTGTTTTGCTTGTTTAAATAAAAATTTTTATTTTTTTATGGTAAATAGAAAATCGATGGCGATGTACTTTTTGTCTATGTGAATCACCCCACTCTCCGCGTTTGTAGTTAGCCCCGTATATTTGCGTTTCTTAACCATACAAATTTTAACATTGCATATAAAATCAAATTGTACATGCTAATAACGCACATCGGAATTATTATAAAGTTTTTAGTTTATGCTAGAATGTTAGATGAGATAGGTGAAAAAAGTCACACACAAAAAGTTGTGATGAATTTACTGTACGAAAATTTGGATGTCGGACATAGTGTATTCATGGAAAAAATTATTAACAATAGTTACAAACTTACAAGAAAACCCTGCGAAAGAAAAACGTATTGCACCGGCACCTTACATACGGGACATAAACATTTTCCAGCAGCTATAAATTAACAAAAACTGAAAAAAGGGGAGACAATTGGCAGATATGCTAATGGGATATTGATTGCTCAGTGGAACGACAAAAAGGAAGTGACATATATCTCTAACGAATATACAAATGAAATATTAGAAATTCAAACCCGACACAATAAACAAGTAGTGAAACCATTGCCGATAGTTCAATACAATCAGTTTATGGGGTTGATCATCAGGATCAAATGTTGGCATACTATCCGTGTGTAAGAAAAACAATTAGGTGGCTTACTAAAATTTTCATTCATGGCTTGCAATTAATAATGACCAATGCACATCAATTGTTTAATAAATATTCTGGGGGAAAGATGACCCTGTACGATTTTCGATTGGTAATTATTTCGAAATTGCTAAAAAATTCCAAGGAGTCCACGGCTGTTCTTTCTGCTCTAATACAAGAACACATACTTTGTCAATAAAAGATAAAGTAGTATCTGGGAAAGTTTCATGAAAGCAATATCATGAACGCTATGCAAAAAAAAACAAAAAATACCGTTTCTGTTAGCAACTTTTGTCCAGGTGCACCTGATTATTGTTTAAATTGTGCAACTATAACCCATAAGTGACATACTATATATCTTTAAGTTTTGTGTAAAAAGCCCAATGAAGTGGCATGTGGTGATGAGTGCGTTATGGAACAAACTAGAGGTGTCGAAGTAAAAAGCGTGGTAGCAAAAATGTGCTTAGTTTGCTTTGGGCTCCGTTTATCCTTACAGAATGTTTGATTCACACTTTGTCATGTTTTTGTACATATAGGATAAGAACAATTTTATACTATTTTATATGATGCCTTTATTTTTTGTATTTGTATTTGTTAAGTATACTATTTTTTAAACCAATTTTAATAATTTAATCATCACGCACAGGCGCCTGATCGGCATCCCAGAATGAAATTTAATGTCCAATGCCAATCACGCGCTGGGGCGTGAAATTTTAAAATGTCCAAAACAACCCAAAATTTATTAGTGATTCACAACGAAGTGGACTAGAAGCTATTTATCAATTTTTTAAATACGAATTAAGAAAAATATAATTTGGTTTGTGGTAAAAGATGCTTTTCAATGTTGGCAGCGAATGTGTTAAGCTTTTACGTTAAATTTTACAATTCTAAATGTTTTCGTTCAATTTATGACTTTCTCAAATATTCCCACACTTCCACTTCGACATTTTGCATAACTGCCTGTTATAGGAGACACCCGTGATGGCGTATTTTAATTCATTTTTAATACAATCCCTGCATGTGTTGTTCTGTTAAACATTCTTTTTGGCGAACTCAACGCTTTGACATTTTACCGTTGTGGTTTTGTAGCATTACCCATTCCTAATTCACTATCATTCTACATTATGTTTGAGTGCAATTGTTTCTATATTTAACTCATTCTGACCTCCTTTGTATTTTAAATCGCTTTTCTAATACACAATTTTCTGAATTTAATGGTTTGATTAGACAATCCATTTTGCACGTTCATGCTATGCATTTCAAATACTCTAAAAGTGTTCTTTTGATATGTGATATTCAAATATTTTAATCGATTATTAAATCGTTTCCTAAACTGGGTTCAATTTTATTCTGACATGTATTTTCTGCGTTACTGATTCTATTACTTCAAAAACGATGCACGCCTTCTCTGAGAAATTTACATTCTCTGTGCATCGGCGGGTCTCTTATGCGGTTATTAAGGATAAAAAGAATTTCTCTTTAGCTCTTTCGCGTGGGCCCACTAGTTCAGCTATGTTTGTAACATTAACGAGTCTTGCTACTGTTGTAATATTCATCATTAAGTGAGATCAAGAATGTTTAGATGTTTTACCTCATCAGAGTTAGATGAAAGATCAATATTTTGACACATGGAGGTGTTGCAATTTTTTTTGTATATGACAAAATATTTGAACATTTGATATTTGTGCATAACAAATAAACCACAAATAAGCTCAAGTCACATTACTTTGATGGACGGAGGAAGTTTACAAAACCCGTTTCAGAATTTTTTTTGGAAAATTAAAATTTTGGGGAAATTTTTAATATTTTGGGGGGGCCGCTTATTTATCAGAAATTTTTAAAAACCCTTTATATATTTAAAATTTTTTTAAATTAATTTGTTTAAATTTTTTAAAAAATGTTTTTTTTTTTTAAATTTTAATTTTTTTTTTAGGGTTAAATTTTTAAATTTATTTATATTTATTAACTGGGTTTTTTCCAATTTTCTTTTTTAAATTTTTATTTTTAAATTTTTTTTATAATGGTTTTAAATTTTGTTTCTGAATAAATTTATAATTTTGGTTTTTTTTTTAAATTTGTGGTTTAAGGGTTTTCTTTTGGTTAAATTTTTTTGGTTTAAAATTTTTTATTGTAAAACCCTTTTGGGTTTTAATTTTAAAGTTTTAATTTTTATTTTTTTTAAAAGTTTTAATAAAAAGTTTTATCTTTTTCCCTTTTTTTGGAAATTTGTTTTTGGGAAAAACCTTCCTTTTAAATAGGGAAATTTTTTAAATGTTTTTGGGGTTTAAAAAAAATTGTTTTTTAAATTTTAAACAGTTAAATTTTTAAAGTTTATTTTTATTTTTTGTTAAAAAATTTCCTTTTTGTTTAAAAAAATTTTCCTTTTTTGTTGTTAAAAATTTTTTTTTTTAAAATTCCTAAAATTTATTACCCAAGAATCACGTAAATTTATTTTTTCCCATTTTGAAAATATTTTCTTTGTTTTTTTAAAAATTTTTTTTTTTAAGTTTTTAAATTTTTTTAAAAAATTTATTTAAAATTTAAATTTAGTTAAATATTCCTTTTTTAAAAAAAATTTTTAAAAAATTTATTTTGGGAATTCTTTTTTTTTAATTTTTTAAAGGAATTAAAAGGTCTTCCATTTTTAAAAAATTTAAAGGGGTTTAAATTTAAATTTTTTTTTATAAAAATTTTAAAATTTTAAATGGGTATTGTTTTTTCCAAAAATTTGTTTAAATTTTTTTATTTATTTTTTTAAAATTTCTGTTTTGGTTTTGGGGGAAAAGGTTTAAAAATTTTTATTTTTTTAAAAATTTTTTCCTTTTTTTAATTTTGGGGTTTTTTAAAAGGGAAACTTAACTTTCTTTTTGGGAAATTTTTGGTGTTTTAAATTTTATAGGTAATTTTTTAAATTTGGGAACCCTTTAAATTTTTGTTAATAAAAGTTTTAAAGAAAAGGGTTTAAAACCCCCAATTTTTCCCCAAATTTTATTTTTAAGGTTTAAAATTTAAAAACTTGAAAAACAATTGTTTTAAATTTTAAAATTTTTTCCCATGGGACCGTAAATTTTAAAAATAAGTTTTAAAACTTTAAAATTTTAGAATAATTTAAAAATTTTTAAATTTTAAATTTAAAATTTTAAAATTTTAAGTTTTTAATTAAATTTGAAAAAAATTAAAAAGTTAAAATGATTTCATTTTTAAACTTAATGGTGAGAAATGTGAGCGTAATCTTACGCTTTCTAACTAACTTACAACTTTTATACTTATGAAATAAGCATTTGAAGACTATTTTGTACCATGAAAAAATGTGACTTTTGAAAGATTTCAATTTACATCACATGTTCAATGTTCAGGTAAATCTGTAGATGTATATCACTGCATTACACCGCCTTGCAGAAAGTTGTGAATTTGAATTTTTCAATTTAAAAAACGAATTAATTAAGGATCGCACTGCCATTGGTATGACAAATAGAAGTACAAGCGAACGTTTGCAATTGCAAAGTCAATTGCTTTAGACGAAGCAGTAAAGCAAGCAGAAATTCAGGTATCATAAGCAAAATAATATTCTAGGTAACAAAGCACAAGTAAATGCTATCAGAGATTCTAGAAGTTCTAAATTTGGTGCAAAAGATAAACCCAGAACTAAGGCCTTAAAAAATTGCTAATTTTCTAGACTTGAATATCATGCACGAGGGACAGGACCAGCTAAAAGTGGGAAGTCTCGCAGATGTTTAAATAAAGGACATTGGAAAAAGTCTGCAAGAATTCTAGAACAGTTTACAGGTCATATTGAAGTGCTTAATGTAACTAATCATTCCCAGTGGTTAGTAGAACTAAAAATTGTAAATTATGACCTTACAGTAGCATTTTTAATAGATACTGGGGCAAATGTAATTTGTATGCCGAAAAATATTTTGCCAATCTAGCATTAACTTCCCTTATGTAGGGAAATAACAGAGCTTAATGCTAGTTTTGAAAACTTCAAAAATAAATTCATGCACATTGAAGTAGTTTCATGGAGGGATTATCTGCATCTTGAACTAAGCATTTACTGCAGTAGAAAATTAGTTTTTTTTTCTTTAACTCCACACACCGCATTTTGGATGAACTGAGGCTATTGCAGTCGTGACAAAGATTTACCACATTTATCACAATCTAGTGTTTTATTATTACCGCTACAATCGCTATAGAATGACATTTTTGTCATCTGTGTATATAATTTGAATGTAAGGTGTTTCTATTATATTGTGAATAACAATTGAGCTAAGAAGTAGTGAACAGGTGCTAAACAATTTTATGCTTAGATAACAAACAAACAATTCAATAACCAAATATGACCATATGTATTATTGATTTATTGGCCTTATCTGCTATCGAAATATTTATCTGTTGACAAGTCATGTGTATGAACTGGTAGGTTTCCTCTGTTTTCAGATTTAAATTCTTGCCCATATGATATTGAATATTTAATAACTACTTTAACAACTATAATTGTTATGTTTTGAAGAGCAACTTTGTAAACAAGCACACTATTAATACTTTTAATGGCCATATATATTTAGTGCAAGTTTAGTTTAAAATATACTCCTTTAATATTAAAAAACTCTGCAAATATTTACATATAGTACACAACTTAATGTCCATACTGCAACGTACTTATACATGTTGTATAGTTGAGGTGAATTTAAATTAAATAATGCTATGTACGCGCCATCCCTTTAATGCCTTAATGAACTATTCTACGTTATCCTCAACATGACTGGCAAAGAGTTGGTTGTGGGATTGTACCACTATCCCTTGCGACACCAACACGTTGTTGTTTTTGCTATAAATACATAGAAGGTGCATGCGTTGTCGTTTTGTGTAATTCAAAGTGGTGTCTACATGCTAGAAGATGTTTACCAAAAATAGTTGGCGATAAACAGAAGCGTCCTCAGCACTGCAACCAGTTACAAAGTAAGGTAAAAAAGGGGCGGCTTTTAATATTCAAATGTAACGTAACAAACACGATAAAATACAGTCCACTTTATCTCTCTTCATAGGAGCTACCATAATTGTTTTTAGTTATACTATTGGTTGTTAAGATCAATATCTCTTTGCCCGCTCTAACTTCAAAGTGCAAAATCGATAAACAATTCAAGTACCCTTTAATAAAGGATTCATTGATAGCACATCTGCTACTATCAATTGTTTTTCGGGGGTATACATAACCCATATCTCTTGAAACAAGTGATTGTCTATGAATCATGCAATGCGTCCAAACTGCACGAGGAGCCACTTTTCGAACTAGTGCCTGTAGACCAGCATTTTTCCTGCCACAGATGGAGCTCCATCTGTGCATAGTCCAACACAGTTCTCCCACAGAATGTCATTTTCATTCAAAAAATTATCAATGATATTAAAAACTTCACTTGCTGTAGTATTGCTTTCAATGTAGTACCATCGGGTGGAGCATTGGAAAATCACATGTAGTGTAGTATTGCATTCAATAGGTTTACAGAATAACATGTTTTCTCTAGCATCAGTTTCCACAACATATATTACATCTGTTATCAAGTGTGCATCCTTAAGAACATCGGTAGCCTCATCTACTTGCAACGCAAAAAAAGATAGTTTTACTTTTTTTATTAATTGACCGCGAAGATCTTCAGATATATCGGATATTCGTCTTCCCACCGTATTATTTGCAAGTGGAATGATTTTAAGTTGATCAGCATATGATTCACCGAGCATCGCAGCTATTATGTCAATAGCTGCAGGTAGCACCAAAGTTTCTTCTATTGAATGGGGTTTTTTGCATTTAACAATTCTATAAGAAACTTTATATGACGCAAGCAATGCTTTTTGTGTTACAGACATGGTCTTTGAAAACATTTCTTGTTGTTTATTTAAATTCTCTAATTTTCTTTGCAAAAATTCTCTTGTCTTGCCAACGTGATCTGCATGTACTTTTTCAAGATGTCATTTTAATTTATTTGGTTTCATGCTGTCTGAGGCCAAAGTATTCATACACAGCAAACACATTGGTCGTTCTTGGCCATTAATAGCCTTATATGTAAATCCTAATGATAAGTACATTAGATCATATTTTCTATATATAGGTTTACTATTTTGCGAAGACGTAATTCCGTTATTTTCATCACCTTTTTTTTGCCCTCTGCTTCTGCTTCATTTGATTTTCTTTTCAACCCAGTTACGTATTTATCCATCTAAAAGGGTTATTATTTTAAATCAAATAAAAATACTTTTTTCACTACTAGCTTTAAAAGCGGTCTGTAGACCATATGCTACCCTCCATTAAAAGTCCACTTTATTCGCTAGGGAATAAAGTACATTTCGGTAATTTACAACAATTGAGGAGCGATTTCAGAAAAAAAAACTATATTATAATACAATTTTTATCATTAGCAAGGTCGTAATTATTTATATTTAACAACTTAAAATATTGATAAATAAACAATATTTCAATTTAAAAATTTAATTTGACAGGAATTGTATATATTATTAAGTACGCCATCTTGTGTTGATACAGTAATATAGATACAGGCATCTGAATTAGTAAGCAACCTAGCAACTATAAATTTTGTTTTAAAGATGACTTTATATTAATTTAAAATACAATACAATTATATCAATATTTTCTTGTTTTCATTTTTTCTTTTAAATTAAAAATCAGTCTTAATTGGGGTAATTTTTAAATGTAGAATTAAAAACTAATTTTTTGTCAAAATTAATTACTGGAATATAAACAACATAAAAATAACTTGCGCTCTTCTTACATAAACGTGAATTTTTCCAATAACAATATTCATATTATTCAATTAAAACGGTTACTGGTAAATTTACGAGAAAGTAACAAATGCGCTAGTAGTGAAAAAAATCGTATATTAACCTCGGCCAGGAAATGTTATTTTATTGTTTCGGATATTTATAACCCTGGCACTACGCGCTCGTGCCGATAAACTACCTCAACAATAATATAACATTTCCTGGTTAATAATGTACTATTATAACAGTTATGAAATTTATCTCAATATTAATTTAGAAGTTACCAAAGCGAAGTGTTTCATTCTATATATCAAGGTGGTTATCGCAAGCACTACTAACGAGCTAATTCTGTTCATAGACAACAGAAAAAAAACAGATGCTTCTGTTTACTAAAGTTTGGCGCATGTAAGCACAAGAATACCCGGGATGTTCCGAGTGCTGGTCTTTTGTTTCCTCGCCCCTCCGGCACTCGGCTCTATACACGAAAGCGAGATGTTTTCGTTCCAGCAAGAGTATGGATGGATGTTTTAGCATTTGTACCAGAAAAATTCGCGGCGAGGATTGTGGATTACGTATACCTATTTTGCTATTCGTTTTTTTTGACACCTATTCGACTTTTTTTGGTTTGTATTCGAAAATGATATTTTGGAAACAACTGCATGCCCCCTTGCAACAGTTTCGCGCCCCCTTAGGGGGGCGCGCCCCACAGGTTTGGAAACCACTGCCTAAGCAGTCATCCATCTGGGCTAGATATAACTTCCCTACATGGTATAATGAAAGTTAATGCTTTATTCGACAAAATATTTTTAGGTATACAAATTACATCTGCCCCAGTATCTGTTAAATATGATACAGTAAGATAATAATTTACCATTTTTACCTCTACTAACCACTGGGAATGATTAGTTACATTAAGCACTTAAATATGGTCTATAAACTAATCTAGAATTCCTGCAGACTTTTACCCAATGTCCTTTCTTTAAACATCTGCGAAACTTTCACTTTTAGCTGGACATATCCCTCGTGAATGATATTCAAGTATAGAAAATAAGCAATTTTTTAAGGTCTCAGTTCTGGGTTTATCTTTTGCACCAAATTTAGAACTTCTAGAATCTCTTATAACATTTATTTGAGCTTCGTTACCTAGAATATTATTTTGCAACAGGTACCTGTAATTCTACTTGTTTTACTGCTAGAACTGCTTGATCTATAGTAAGTGGATTTTGTTATTGCAAACGTTCGCTTGTATTTCTATCTGTCATACCAATGACAATGCGATCCCTAACTAATTGGTTTTTTAAATTGGCAAATTCAAAACTTTCTGCAAGGCGGTGTAATGCATTGATATATACATCTACAGATTCACCTGAACCTTGAACATGTGATTTAAATTGAAATCATTCAATAGTCACACTAATTTATGGTACAAAATAGTGTTCAAAGGCTTATTTTACAAGCATAAAAGTTGTAGGTTTAGTTGGAAATTGCGTTCTCGCAGTCTTTAACCATTAATTTTAAAAATGAAATCATTTTGCCTTCTTCAGACCTGTTAGAAATACCTGAGACCAACATGGTCTTTCATACCGTTTAATCTAATGAAACCAACCAGATGGGTTACTACATCCTCACTACCTTCTCCCACTGACGCATTAAAATCTCCCATAACTATTAAATTATCATTTTCCTTTACTTTTCTCACTATACTATTTATATCCTCGTATACCTTTTCTACTTCCTCATCCTCGTACTGAGTTGTAGGCATGTAAACCTGTACTAAAACAGTGTCTTGTGGGTTTTGTACTCAATCTAACCATAATTATTCTATCACTAAATGGTAAGTACTCTTTAACTTTACGTCCTAATCTTTTATCTAGCACTATTCCTACCCCTGCCTGTTCATTAGTTGAAGAAGTTGTAATTATTCTATAATTATCTTTCCAAAAGTCATTACTATCTGGCCATCTCACCTCACTAATACCTAAAATGTCCAGCTTTCTCCTTCTCATTTCGACTAATAAATTCGTTAACTTATCTACTCCAAGTAATGACCTTACATTCCAAGTCCCTATCACTAAATTGAACTGTTGTTTTAAATCTTTATGATAACGAGCCCCAAGTACCCGCTCCCGGAGATCCGAATAAGGGGGTATTTTACCTCCGGACAAGAATTTTACTTGTAAGCTCTCCATCATACAAATTTTGTGTTTTAGGCCACGCATACCTGGGAAATATTGTGGTAGGTTTCCATATCTTTCCACAACGCAGTTTTTAAAAATTTTAGCAAAATTTTTGAAAAATGACATATTTATCTCTTACAAAGATTCTCCGAAAATTTAAAATGTTGGAAATGACGTCCGTATACTGGATCTAGTATTTCATATAGACGTTGGATGTAATGCAAAAATCATAATGTACGGTCGTTTAGTTGATGGTGGATGTATATATATATATATATATATATATATATATATATATATATATATATATATATATATATATATATATATATACCTCACTGCTACCATGCTATAACCTAAAAGAAAATCCACTCTACATTCACACTCAAAATAACGCAATTCACAAATACAACACACTTTATTTACAGTCAATAAATATTACATTCTCATAAGATTTTTCATTATGTACACTTGGATACTTCGTACTAACAACAATTTTATTTTTAAGAAAATGTTTCACTTCGATAACTTTATTAAACAATTATCCCGTTAAAGTGAGAAGGCATTCCTCATACCTGACTTTATCCCTTCGTCTTAACATAAGCTCATCGTAAAACATTTTAACCATGAGTGCAAATTTATAGCACTACTAAACAAAATTAAATAAGCCCTCTATACTTTTTTACAATATATCCTGGTTATCTATAAATCACTACTCCTTGACAACCTAAATAATTTTCATTCACCTCGAAAGTCCCATAAATTTATAGTTCAATACATACAACAATTAAAAAAACAACACACCAAAGCACAAAAAGTAAATAGAATCATTGCAAATAGTCACCACACAATGTTTGAATAAAAGTCGTTACCTGGTAACTATCTTCAACAGGTATCCTCTAACTAGCCCTTGCAGATGATGCCGTCGAGTATGGCTCTAGTCCATGGAACCGCTATTCGCTTGCATCAATGTCGCTCTCTGCATGCTGCTACCTCAAATTTCTCTTCATTAAAAATAATCATCAACATCCAACTTCCAAAATTTCCAATTTATAACTAGTTAATTATTGATTGCTGCTTTCACCATTCATTTCCAAATTTTAATACATTCCAAAACCAAAATAGAGATCGTAGTACTTACATATACCATCTACTTTCCATTTCTAATTCTTTATTTAACGTCAAGCCTTTATATAACTGGACATTATACATTACACACACTTGTGTGTACTTATCTTAATAAACAAAATATAACTTTACTAAACATTTTACTGTAAGTAACTTTGTAGAACGTAGGAACGACGAAAAATTAAAGAGAGCGTTACCTTTCCATTCGGGTAATTATATAACCTCAGTCGGCCCCTTCTTGTTGAAATTTAGCACGTAAACCTCCAACGGACAACAACAATTCCCGGTAAAACTGTAATGAACTCTCAATTCCGGTGAAAAGCTCCAACCGTTTTCGTTTTCTCTGAATATTGTTCAACAAACACCCCAAAATACTCGAAAAATCTCATAAAACCGTCAACCGACTCTATCCTTTCGCGAAAACTAGTCTCAACGAACTTTCAATTCTGGCTACGTCCACGCCTTCCACTTAAAACAAATACCTTTCATCTCTTTCCTACATATAGCATCCTTTCACATTTATGCTTCTTTCCAATCGATATTTATTCTTTCTAAAACCTACTTGTTGCGCGTCTACCTTTAACGTCTAATCAAATCACTCAAACTCTCTCCCTTGCTTTTAACCGATCCGTGTCTGCTGTTAAAATTCTAAGAAATTATTGATTTTTTTACCCTCTCCAAACAAATTTGTATACCGTCTCCCAACCATACTACCTCCCTAATTAAATCCTAAAAATATAATGCTCTTTCTCACATTCATACGTTCTGCATCGTCCATTTTTTCTATAACTGCTTGGTTCTGGTTCCCTAACGTACTGCCTCTATGATTACCTTGGTGTCTTATGCTGTTTCTTTGTCATATTTGTATGCTTCGATTCATCTTTGTTTATCTACTCATTTAAAAGTCAACCAACTAACCAACACCTGTTATCTACGTTCTTTTACTAAAACATACGAAATCGTTATCTCGCTTTGTAAAATATCGATTCGTATTTTTTAATGACCACCTGCTTTTGCTGTATATTGCTTACACAAATATCAAACGGTCGGTCTTTCTTGGAACATTAAATTTTATAGCCTCTGTCGTTAAGATAACTTTCCCCCTTGTTTGTTTGTATGGTTTGAAATGTTTTGGTTTTACCCTTTGTTAACGAATACGAACAGCTTTTAATAAATAAAAGCGGTATTTATTTCGTGTCGCTTCTAAACCCTTATTATCCCAATTAAATAAATACTTCTAAAATTGCATTTATGCAAAACTATCTTACATTGCCTAAGCTCTAATTTTTATTGACAAATACCTAATTATCTAAATAAATTTATCAAAGACCCTCTAGCTAGACCCATGATCTTCTGTGTATCTTGTTATCCTCCAATTAGCTTCTAATTACACAATATATATATATATATATATATATATATATATATATATATTATATATATATATATATATATTACCGTGTTTGACGGGTAAAAGCCTCACCAACAAAAATACATACAAAATTTTATTAATTTTTCAAAATCGTCATAAAATTCAAAAACAAAGAAAATAATATTTCTTACCCCGATTCCAGCTTCCTCGGTTGAATTGCGTTCTTCATCTGCTTCCCTGGCTAGCTCAGTTGGGCCTCCTCTTGGATACCTATATTCACTCTCATACTCTCTATCATTCTCGCATACTCTCAATTAAACCATAAAATAATACAACAATCATACAATATCTATTTTCCACTATTTACAAATAAAACTTCAAAATTATTTACATCTCAGTGGTCAAATTACACCTCAATAAATTCTACTTTGTAAAGTCCAGAATTTTAACTAGAAATAGCAAACACATTGAATGTAACCTGAGTAAATGGGCCCTGAATAATACCTTATCTTCCTTTCTTTATTTATAATTAATTTCAATTAGGAAACTCTGGAATATGGTGAACTCATGATAACTCAGTTAATTATGATTAATGTATGCTCTTTACTTGGCATATTCTCATTACAAACACAACAAAAACCCATGTACTCATAACAAAAAATATTTAAATTTCTGAGGAACATTAATCAGCTTTATATACACCTTTATATTTCGATTTAAATACCACAATAAAAGTTAGTTATACGTATTACTTTCAATACGCCAAATAATGTAAAATACCATCATAGTTCACTCTCACCCATCACAATAACCTTCATAGTTTATCAACTACAACAATTTTAAAGCGTTACCTGAAATTTCTTAAAGACCTCCACTCCGTTGACGATGCGGTAAAGTTGTTTCGCTTTGCTCTGCTGTCCGCTTCTAGCTATTCGTAGAAGAACCCCATTTAAGTGTACTGCTTGCGCTGCCTTCACGGTGTATCCAATTTCCAAATCCAAATTAGTTACATTTCTTTCATACTTGCATACTTTCGTTTAATTTAATTTTAAATTTACGTTACTTCACGTCACTTCCCGAGCTTGTTTAAAATAAATGTTGTACCTCAAATTAGAATTTAAACTCGCCACTTATTCGCGTATCAAATTATGAGGCCAACACTGTACTATTTAAAATAAAATAATTTTATATACTTACAAGCTCGTTCGTAGTCTGAAGCGATCAAAGTACTAAGAGAACGATGTTTAAAAGAGAGCGAGTCGTGCTAATTCATCCAGTATTTATATGCTTCGACTGTAACCTCTCCAGACCCTCTTAATTTAAAATAACACGTTCTTAAAATTTTGTTTCAACCGTTTTCGAAATTCCCGAAATTTAGCGCGTCGTTACGATATTTTCCAATAAACACGACTTCAATATTCTCGTGCTTGTCTGTTATACAATTAACGATATCGACCAATAGTATATGCATTGATGTCTTCAAAATCCCGCCTATCTTAGCGCTGTCCCTTTCTTATGCATATTATATGTTTCCTTCTAACGTTGTTTGAGTGGTAGAGAATCGATATTCCTGTCCGCGTTCTATTTACCCCATGTGGACTTGTATAAACTTTTTGAAATGGACTGTCAGTATGCCTGTCTCATTCCGACGTATTTCATTAACCCTCTATCCTTTCTGCACTTTAAGAAAACTTTTAGTTAAGATTTACCCTAACCCTCCAACCGTTTACCCGATATTCTTTGAAACTTGTTTGTTATCTATAAAAATAAGGGGAACCTGACATTTAGAAACATGCAGGTGTTTAATTAACCGACGTTTTAACACAACATTTCTAGGAGTTGGCTTTTCAACGTATTTTATATCCAACGGCTGTTTATGTGTTAGCAACGCGTTTCACCTTGGTATTATTGATTTTTCATGTTTTTATGCATATTATACGTAAATAATCGTTCAATTAAACTCAATTAAATTAATAAATTAATTGCATTGGCTTCTACAATTTATTTTCTTTGCAAACCTACTAAATTTTACTCATTGTAAATTTTTGTTAATACTTGTTACATTAAACTGAACTAAATAAAATAAATTTTGCACGTAAATTATGATTGTTTCTTCTATACAGGGTGTTTCAAATTGCTTTGTTTATAGTTAAATTTAACCTTTTAAAACCACTACATTATATATATATATATATATATATATATATATATATTACTCATATTTAGACCAGGGTAGAAAATTAAATAATCACATTAAATAATTTTAATCACCGTGTAGAAGCTTTGGGAAAAGGTACGCGTTATTAAAAAACCGTGAAGCATAAAAATTCATTCGTTTCATTAAAAATAAGGGAGTTAAATTATGTACAAGACGCTTGCTATAAAAAAAAAGGAAGCAGTATTAAAAAGCTATACGTGTAATTTAATTATTCCGCATAAAGAAACAAATGGAAATTACGTGCAAAATTTATATTAATTAACTCAATTTTAAGTAACCGGTATTAAACAAAATGTACAGATAATAATTAATATTTGATTAGGAGTCACTAAAAATTAAAGGGTATTATTTTAATTGGAGTTAATTGAACCATTAGTAACATATAATATCTATAAAAACTTGTAAAAACCCAATAAAATGCAAATCGTAGAAGTGTTATTTAGAAGTATTATGTTTGAACACCTGCGTATTTTTAAAAGGCTCATTCTGCGTAAATTTGGCAGATAACAAATGGTTACAGAGAATGCTGGAGAAACCGTAGCTTAATAGTTACGGGAAATGCTAATAAGGTGGGTTATTTCACAGTCCACATGGACTGAAATAATCGATAATAAAGAATATCAATTTGCACCAATAAAAACAGGGTAGATAGAGACAGATAATATGCGCAAGACCGAGACACATATAGTAAAAGGCGTGAGTGGAGCAACGTCACTGGGTTGCGATTGGTTGAAAATAAAAGGCAAACTTGAAAGGTAAAAATAACATTTCTGTATAAAAATTAATTAGGTATTCTCAGAGGTTGCGTGCCGTGTGGAAATTTCTGAGATTTAATTGGTGCGAGTGCAAATTTCGTAAAAATCGCATGCTGGGCTGCGGAATGGGAACCGAGCATGCGAAATTCTGAAGAATTGTCCGTTTTGGGGACAAGACCGACAGACGGGCTAACCACTATATATACCCAGGTTGATATAAGTTTAGTTCTCTTAGATTTTCGACTTGATTCAATGCGTTAAACAGTGCTTTTTAGTTTTCCGATTTTGATTAAATAATTTAAACAGTTTGCTCGTATATTTTGGTGATTTAAAACAGTTTGTTCTTTACGTGCTACAATGAATGTACTTTAGTGCACTTAGAAAAGAAGATACAAGTTAATAAAGTCTAGTATCACTGTACCAATTAGTCTAATTTGCAACGACAAATGAATACACAAAAGTAGGCAGTTTTGGCGTATATTGGTGAAAGAAGCATGAATTTTTTTGCTATTTTTCGGGGGTGGTAATAAGTAAATGATTCGTAAACGTGTCTGGATCCACAAAACAAGCTTCAGATATACACAAATGAGTTCCGGAAAAGCCCTGAAACAACTTTAGAGGAATGGTGGTGTAGAAAATTTTAAAGGCGACCAGCAATACGAGGACCTAAACATAACCCAGTTGGATTGGTGTGATTAACAGAGGACGATGTACATTGGAGCCCGAGTGCATTAACCGTCAGGTAACTTATGCTTTGTTGTTCGATTTTTGATGTTTTCGTGTGTGTTGAATAACTTTATAATTTATTTACTTAAAATTGACAGTAATGAAGTTGTACTAACAACAAATTTTTAATTTTAAGGTGAAATTTTCTTGTTTAAGTCGAAAGGAGTATTTAGTATTTATGTTCTTGATGAAAATTTGGGTATGTCTTTGAGCTCAATCAGACGAACCTGGTTAATTAACGTAAAGGGGTGGTAGATGCTCCCTTTGTACTCAGACTCAGGTCTGCAAATATTGTTATATTAATTAGTAGGCATCCTACAACGACTTTAATTCTGGATGCACATTAAAATGATAACAGATTTAATCTTGAAAGTTTCTGATACTGAAATTTATGCTGAATTTTAATTTTGAAATTTTAATGTATTGTGAATATTGATGTAAATAGAGTTAACGTTGATGTTTGTGGTAGGAATGTGTTTGTTTTTTTTATGAATGAGGATGAAAGTTTTAACTAGGTGAGCAGCCGAGGCGGAAAAGAGTAAAGAGGCGATTAACAGAAGAAAGTCAACGGACCAGTTAATTTAGAAGGTTTCACAGCATTCTTGGCGACCCAAAAGTGAGGCTCGAGTTCCAAATAAAATTTTTGTGATTTTATTCCAGGAAACTGGCGATCTGAGAGAGAGAGTTTCTGTTTGTGTATAAATTTAAGAGTATTTTAGAGTGTGTGAGAGTGAGTAGAACGTATGCAGAGAAAAGAGTGGTTAAGGAGTCAAGGAGTGGAAATTGGAAGTGACGATAGTGCATTGTGTGAGAAAAATTCTAAAATGGAAGAAGCTGGAGGCAGTAGAGATCAGTCGAGGACGGAATCAGGGGATCAAAGAAACGAGATGATATTGAGAATGTTAGAGAGGATGAGTGAAGAATCGAATAAGAAATTTGACCAATTAAATCAGGAATTAGGGGATAAAATAGAAAAATCGACGAGAGAATTTACAGAGTTTAAAAATAGTCTTACCGTGAAAATGGGGGAAGTAGAAAATAGGGTTGAACAAAATGAGCGTGATATTACAGGTCTTCGACAGGAAATGGGACATTTAATGTCCGAAGTACGCATTTTTTGTGAAGAAGAGATTAATATAAAAATGACTGAAGTAACGGACTCATGTAGGGATCAGTTAGGCAGAGTAGAGCGCGAAGTTAGGAGTATCAAATACAACATGTCAAATTTAACGGGGGATGGTCCCAGATTTTCTACAGGTGGAGTATCATTGGACCAACACATGAAGTTTTATGGCGATAACAGGGTAAATCCACAAATTTTTATTAATAGTGTAAGAAATCTAGTGGGAAATTTATTTGACGAACAGACTAAACTGAATACGATAAAGGCTTTATTGAAAGACAACGCGGAAGCATGGTACAATTTAGTAGGACAGGAAATTGACACCTACACGGACTTTAAAGACAGATTTTTAAAGCACTACTGGAGTGACCACAGACAAGACCAGGTACGAGACGACTTCATCACAGGGATATTTAAGGAAGAATTTTCAGGAAGTAGGGAGCAATATGCTATACGCAAGTATAGCATAGCAAAGCAACTGAACCCACCACTGACGGACCAACAAATTATCAAGTATTTATCACGACACTTCGAGGTAGAAGTAAGACAACACGTAGCACTACAGAACATAGTGGACAGAGAAATGTTTTTTGAATACCTGCAGAGGTACGACGACGTAAGTAGTGGACGACCTCGGGATAATAGGGAAAGACAGATCAACACAGTTAGGTTTGACAATAGACGGGGCAATAGTTACGGATACCAGCGACAGAATTGGGAACAGCGACGACCATACGTTCGAAGTAATAGTTTAGGAAGGGGACCTGCACCGAGACCGGAACCTACCAGAAGGAATAGTTCACCGGACATGAGGGGGACTGCTAATACAGACACGGAACGAGTGGAAACGCCTAGGACATACGCTGAGGTGACGGCTAGACCAGAACCAAGTAGGGAAAACAGACCTGGACAGGATTTTTAGAACGCGACAGACCACTAGATTTCAGTGTAAATGTATATGAACATCCACGTGAATTTTTCAAAATTGAGGAGGAAGTAGAGCCAGAAACTGAGGAAAAATTATGTTTGCCAATTATTAATATAGAGATTTTTGAGAATAATGTAGAAGTATTACTTGATACAGGGGCAGAGGCGAGTTTAATATCGGAGGAATTCGTCAGCAAAATTAGGGATAAGGTTTGTGATAGAATTATGCCTATAAAGCGTGGCCATTTAGTAGCTCCAAATAAAAAGAAGTTTGCTGTAGTGAATAGTGTTGTGGTGCTTAGGATAAATATAGGAGGTTTAAGCTGTAAACAAGAGTTTGTAATTGTACCTGGACTGAAGTTTCAGAGCATTTTAGGTGTTGACTGTATGATGCAGTTAGGGGTTTTGATAGATATGGAAAGGAAGGTAGTAAGGATTAAGGATAGGGTAGTGCCATGGAAGGGCAGTTATGAAGTCACAGAGGATGACACGGGGTTTAGTATTAATGTAGTAGAGGTAGAGGATGATGAAGGTAAACAGATCAACACAATAAGATGTCCAGAAGATAGGATAGTAGAGGTTCAAGCTTTAGTACAAAAACATGCAGAATTAGTGGGGGTAGAAGCAACAGCAGCAGATCGGGAGCAGGTGAAGGCAGAATTAATTAAAGATGCACGAAAAATTAATCAACGGACCAAACCGCAATTCCATTGTCCACCATCCATGGACACACTTTTGACGAGGTTAATTGGCAAGTTTGTTTTTAATAAAGTAGATTTAAGGAATTCATTCTGGCTGATTCCATTACACAAGAATTCTAGAAGGTACATAGGATTTTCCGTAGAGAGAAAAATCGATAATGTTAAGGTAGTATCGTTTGGTTTGTCGGCAGAAAAGAAAATAAGAATAAATAAGAAACAGACAAGTGTAGGGACTGAAGAAGAAGTAATATTTAAGAGTCAGGATAATAGGGATGATAAGTTTATTGTATGTGAGATAATAGGGATGATAAGTATAGATATAAAAGGAGGAGAAATAGGGATGAAGAGTATTAGGATGGTAAGAAGAAAGACGTGGAGGGTCAAGAAGAGAGTTAGATTTAAATAACTTGATCAACAAAAAATAGAGATAGGTGAATTTTAGTATAGTTATAGAAAATAAAGCTAGGCATAGGATAAATACGGGAGATAATTAGAAATAGGTTTAGGATGAGAATAAAGAGTAAATGTAGGAAGAAAATAAGATAGGTTAAGTATAGATATTTCATATAAGATTAGTGGAGAGTTAGGAATAGAGTAAGAGTAGGATAGGCATATAGGATTAGGTAAGGGGAAGTGAGTATAGTTAAAAGTTAGAAATAGGATAGGGATATAGGACAGGTGTAAATAATTTTTTTTGGATTGGATATAAGTTAGGTAAGATAGATAGATAAGGGTAGAGAGAGATAGGCATTTTTTTTTTGTAAATTTTGTTTGCGGTTTAAATATTTTATATTTGCATTCAAATAAGTGGAATTATTTGTATTCAAATAGGGGGAAAATACTCATATTTAGACCAGGGTAGAAAATTAAATAATCACATCAAATAATTTTAATCACCGTGTAGAAGCTTTGGGAAAAGGTACGCGTTATTAAAAAAAAGTGAAGCATAAAAATTCATTCGTTTCATTAAAAATAAGGGAGTTAAATTATGTACAAGACGCTTGCTATAAAAAAAGGGAAGCAGTATTAAAAAGCTCTACGTGTAATTTAATTATTCCGCATAAAGAAACAAATGGAAATTACGTGCAAAATTTATATTAATTAACTCAATTTTAAGTAACCGGTATTAAACAAAATGTACAGATAATAATTAATATTTGATTAGGAGTCACTCAAAATTAAAGGGTATTATTTTAATTGGAGTTAATTGAACCATTAGTAACATATAATACCTATAAAAACTTGTAAAAACCCAATAAAATGCAAATCGTAGAAGTGTTATTTAGTAGTATTATGTTTGAACACCTGCGTATTTTTAAAAGGCTCATTCTGCGTAAATTTGGCAGATAACATATGGTTACAGAGAATGCTGGAGAAACCGTAGCTTAATAGTTACGGGAAATGCTAATAAGGTGGGTTATTTCACAGTCCACATGGACTGAAATAATCGATAATAAAGAATATCAATTTGCACCAATAAGAACAGGGTAGATAGAGACAGATAATATGCGCAAGACCGAGACACATATAGTAAAAGGCGTGAGTGGAGCAACGTCACTGGGTTGCGATTGGTTGAAAATAAAAGGCAAACTTGAGAGGTAAAAATAACATTTCTGTATAAAAATTAATTAGGTATTCTCAGAGGTTGCGTGCCGTGTGGAAATTTCTGAGATTTAATTGGTGCGAGTGCAAATTTCGTAAAAATCGCATGCTGGGCTGCGGAATGGGAACCGAGCATGCGAAATTCTGAAGAATTGTTCGTTTTGGGGACAAGACCGACAGACGGGCTAACCACTATATATACCAAGGTTGATATAAGTTTAGCTCTCTTAGATTTTCGACTTGATTCAATGCGTTAAACAGTGCTTTTTAGTTTTCCGATTTTGATTAAATAATTTAAACAGTTTGCTCGTATATTTTGGTGATTTAAAACAGTTTGTTCTTTACGTGCTACAATGAATGTACTTTAGTGCACTTAGAAAAGAAGATACAAGGTAATAAAGTCTAGTATCACTGTACCAATTAGTCTAATTTGCAACGACAAATGAATAATCAAAAGTAGGCAGTTTTGGCGTATATTGGTGAAAGAAGCATGGATTTCTTTGCTATTTTTCGGAGGTGGTAATAAGTAAATGATTTGTAAACGTGTCTGGATCCACAAAACAAGCTTCAGATATACACAAATGAGTTCCGGAAAAGCCCTGAAACAACTTTAGAGGAATGGTGGTGTAGAAAATTTTAAAGGCGACCAGCAATACGAGGACCTAAACATAACCCAGTTGGATTGGTGTGATTAACAGAGGACGATGTACATTGGAGCCCGAGTGCATTAACCGTCAGGTAACTTATGCTTTGTTGTTCGATTTTTGATGTTTTCGTGTGTGTTGAATAACTTTATAATTTATTTACTTAAAATGGACAGTAATGAAGTTGTACTAACAACAAATTTTTAATTTTAAGGTGAAATTTTCTTGTTTAAGTCGAAAGGAGTATTTAGTATTTATGTTCTTGATGAAAATTTGGGTATGTCTTTGAGCTCAATTAGACGAACCTGGTTAATTAACGTAAAGGGGTGGTAGATGCTCCCTTTGTACTCAGACTCAGGTCTGCAAATATTGTTATATTAATTAGTAGGCATCCTACAAGGACTTTAATTCTGGATGCACATTAAAATGATAACAGATTTAATCTTGAAAGTTTCTGATACTGAAATTTATGCTGAATTTTAATTTTGAAATTTTAATGTATTGTGAATATTGATGTAAATAGAGTTAACGTTGATGTTTGTGGTAGGAATGTGTTTGTTTTTTTTATGAATGAGGATGGAGTTTTAACTAGGTGAGCAGCCGAGGCGGAAAAGAGTAAAGAGGCGAGTAACAGAAGAAAGTCGACGGACCAGTTAATTTAGGAGGTTTCACAGCAATATATATATATATATATATATATATATATATATATATATTGCTATGATAATCGAGCCCCACGATTTGGGCGGCTTGTCATATTTTTGCTGTGTTAACCTCTGTTAGCCCCTACGCTTGGACACAATATTTATGCTGTGATTTATTCTTTTATTACTCAAGCACTTGTAGAAATGTTAATTTATAATTTTCTTTGCCTCGACTAGCTGATTCAATTAAATAAAGCACTTCTACAATACACAGTATAATGATTAAATATTTACAACCTTTTTAAATTATCTTTTCCCTTTTTAAATTATATGCATGTGTCAAATTTTTAGAAAATCAAGCCAGCAAAACAAGCTTTTTATTACATTTAAAGACCTTTTGAAACGTTTCAAGATGTCTATTACTTTTCATAAATTTATACAAGAAACCCCAATTTGTCGGCTCTTACACTTTGAATTATTATTGAGATAAAAACAGTTTTTAAAAATAAATCATATCAAAATATCTAACCTGAAGTGGTTCAGTAGGTGCTCTGCATTCCCACGAATTGAAGTCGACATCCAACCAAATTAGTATCCAAATTGTTATTGGTGAATTTATTCCAATGAAAGGTTTTTCATTTCCGTAATAGAATATTTACCATTTTCAGAGATTATTAAATTGCTTAAACAGGCAGCATTCTCCAGAGTCTCGTAACCAAAGTTGTATTTAAGATCGTAATTGATCGTTATTAAAAGTTTTAACAGGAATCGTAGCAAGATCTTTATTAGATTAAGATTGTAATTGAGATAGTAATTATGATGGTAATTAAGATGGTAATTAAGATGGTAATTAAGATGGTAATTAAGATGGTGATTAAGATGGTAATTAAGATGGTGATTAAGAGCCCTGTTTTATTTATTATTAGAAATGGTATAACTTCACTAAATCTGATCTATTTACGTCTTTAGAAGTACGGCTCGCTTGCACAATTACACACTTTTTAATTTTCACTTTAATTTAATTTACTGTTTACGTAAATATTTAGCACTTTCAAGTATAGTGACTGCCCAGTTTCAAAAGTATACTAACTCGATATTCAATTGTCATGATATTTATAGGATCGGGCCCTTTTGTTTGCGATTCGTTAACTTCACGTGCTGGGCGAGACCAAGTGTCTTATCTCTTGTTATTTTAGGAAACTTTACCAATTGTGTAGTTCAATTGCATGAAGCGATGCTAAAAATGTCACGTAATTCATTATTATACCTCATATTTTATTCAGAAATCCCAGAAATCTTCGTTCAATAAATCACGTACTATTGTTGTTGGCCTTATTCTAATCTGAATGGAATAAATTTGGTGTTTGTTTATTTCCTAATTAAATTGGAATTTTGAACCGATGTGATACTTTTAGATCACGTACGCTTTTAAAATAATGCATAATTTCTGCGTGGGTTTAAGATAATATATTAACGCACTTTTTAAATATTTATCTAGCCAATTCATGCAGGTTTTTCACTGATTTAATTTCAATGCGTTTCGTTACATTTTTAAATTCTTATCTTTGCTCGTAGCTACTCTTGGATGTGTTTTAATCGCTTGTACTGCTATATACAGTGTGCTCTCAACTAATAATATTTATAATGACCTATTTACTCTTCTAATATCTGTAATTATGTGCTTTTGTCACTTGAGAGTTTCTTTTGTTTATTCTACGACCCCTATGACTTAACCTACCCCTAAATTAACCCTATAATTACAGCAATATATATATATATATATATATATATATATATTATTGTGTTATTTGGTGTGTTGAAAGGGTGTTATTTTTCATTTTGAACCTAATTTTGGATTCAGCAAGTCAAAGTACATCAAACAACTTTAGAAACTTTTTTAAAGTAAATAGTTAAAAATTTAATAATTTTCAGAAATTTTCAGAAAGTTAAAATTTAATTTCATAATGCTTCAGTTAAGTACTTGGGAAATATAGTACATAATATATAAGAAACATCCCGTGTATAATACGGCATCTAAGATCTTATATTTTAAAACACAAAATTCAAACCTCTTATTTTTAAGAAGCTTTTATTTGTTACAACGTCCCTGTGATAGTTATATGCTGATTCTCTGATAGTGAGATGATTGCAGACTATTTTGAATTTGAACAACGTGTAAAATATGTAATTAGTTTAAAGCAATTGCCGGCGCTTACCAGTTGGGTTTACTAGTAAAAATTATGGTACTAAAAGAAGAAGTTTGATGTACAGCAGGAGCCTGGATGCACTGCTGAAGGGTAGACGAGAGAGGACTTCTTGGTAATTTGGTTACAGCTTGCAGTTTGGAGACGGTAACCCAGGTTGGAGTTGTTCGTGCATGCAGCAGTCCTGGAAAGAATGGCAGCAGATTCCGTGTGTAAATATGAACCTCAGGTAACTATGCCTTATTGATGAATATTGTCAATAAGTGAATGATAACTTTGTGAAATGAGAGCGTGATTTTATATTAACTCAAAGGACAAAAAGGGGGAAAGTTTTTTGATTGAATATTTTAATCTGGGTTATTTTTATTTTTTATGTGGATTTATGTATAAGTTTAGGAATAATTTAGAGATATGAAGTATTTGATATTATGTACAAACTAAGAGGGTTTGTTTAAATGTTTGTGTGCAAAATTAGCTCTAAAGCTCAAGGTTTTACTATGAGCTCGTATTGAAACAGCAATAGAGTAAAAAATGTTGTAACAATTTTATTTTAGCAGTAAAAGAATCTATTCATTAAACATACAATGAATATTGAAATACCTTTATTAACTAAAATAAAGATTCGAGTAACAATCAAATTTTTATAGTATTACTATATCTAGGATTATTAGTCTATTTGTTTCGGAGTTCGGTGCAATTCCACAGCCACTAGCGCGCGCGTGAGAGGTTCGAGAACCCCACTTATGATCCTCCCACCATGCAAGAACGCAGCGAGCGCACTCGTCGATAGTTAAAGGCAGCGTGAAGATGCATTCAAAAAGAATGGCGAGTGACCTCCGGGTCGCCTTATTTTTGTGAAACACTTCCTGAGTAACGGTTAGTACTTAATCCACATTTTGCATATTCGTTATCATATTAGCTAATTTAAAATTTATTTAGCGCAACAATACGTCAGAAATTGCAACGATAAATTAGAAACCGCACGACCACTTTGAAGTTACAATTTAGAAACCTTAACTTATGGACTACGCAATGAAAGATTATATTTGTAAATAAAATTAGACAACGGAGGAGTACGCTATGAAGTAATGCTGCCGTGAACCAATGTAAGAAATCCGCTTCGCTCCTACATCTGTATTAAAGCATGGAAAACAAGCATATTTAGCTGCAGGCCCCGCACTGCGAAGTTGTTTCCATTGCAACCAAGGACGACAGCCGGTATTGGGTTCGTAATAGAATTAAGAATTTCCTCAGTACTTCCTTCTGAAAGTACATTATTTCGTTTTGTTTGTTAGATGTACAAAATTGTTATTCAGTTTACCTGTGATTAGGCTGGTTTTCCCAGTATCAAATTTGATTTCACTTAGTTCCGTAAATATGTGACTACACGTGGCTACAACGTAAATTAACAGCTGCTATTACGTCACCTGTTTGTTTGAACAATGCCGTCAACAATTGCACAATGGCTAACAGATGTTTAGCATTACAGTACTGCCACTTTTGATAAAATTAGAGAATATCTTGGTGATTCTTTTGACTTCAGACTAATTTTAATTTTGTTAAATTAATGAGAAAATTTCGTATATTCATTTGTAAGTGACCTACACAGATCTGGTTGGGTTAAAAAAAAACCTTAATATTGTTAGTTACACTGAACTGTAATATATTTGAGTAAGGATCAGTTGATAAACCTTACAACAATTTTGCAAGAATATCAAATATTTATTTTATTTAATTATAATGAAATTTTATTTACTGAAACAAAGAAAATTCTTTCTAGTAAATTAATAATCTACATTTAAAGTTTTTATTCTGATCTAGTTTGATCAGACCTGATAAACAAAAGACAGCAAGAGTTAAATTTTTATGATTCCAGTATGTAGGAAATATTCTCTATGCATTTTAGGTATACTTGAGGGACGCAAATAGTGTTCCATTTTTTTAGGTGACTTAATTATTATTCTTTCTTACAGGAGCAGTGTCTTATTCTGTTAAGACAAGTTTGTATGTCAGCGAAGGCGATCTTTTTTTCTTTGGGTCTCCAAGTCCGCCCTTAGAAATTTGCTATGCCATTAATATAAATCAATCTGGACTTGGTGGCGCCTGTTTGTTTTAGTTTGAGTGTGACCCCCCACAGATTTCGACTTACCCCCCCATCGCTCATAGCTCTACCCAAGGAATAGACCCCTAGTTACGTCGGAAGATTTAGTTTTGCAGACACCTAACTTGAAGTATGGTGTTGATGAAGTAGTACTGGCACCCATAGGTGGGGCTGGCCAGTTAAAAAGGTTTCACTAGCGCCCATGCGTGTGGCGAGTTGAAGCCACTAGTAGTAGTAGTGTCAGCCCAAGCAAAAAATACGTTTCACTGGCTCACAACGTGGGGCTGGTGCTTTTAGTGCAGCAAAAAAAAATACGTAGCACTAGCGCCCAACGCTTGGGGCGTCGAAATTTGTTTGTTCAACGCTTGGGGCGTCGAAATTTGTTTGTTCAACGCTTGGGGCGTCGAAATTTGTTTGTTCATAATTTGATTTACCTCGAAATTTGTTTGTTCAAAATTAATTTTACTTCGAGATTCGTTCGTTCAAAAATTATTTTTTACTCTGAAACTTGTTTGTTCAAAAATAATTTTACTTTGAAATAGTCTGTTCAAAATTTATTTTTGCTTCGAAATTTGTTTATTCAAAAATTTAATTTGCTTTGAAATTTGTTAGCTCAAAATTTATTTTGCTTTGGAGTCCATTTGTCCAGGATTATTTTGCTCCGAGATTTGTTTGCCTAGGGTTTGTTTGACATTTAGATTTGTTTGGTTGCTTTTGATAAAGGATTGGTCGTAACGTTAATCCCAATACAGTCAAGTAATTAACTTGGTCAAATTTACTTTTTGACTTTAATTCTGTTTTGACCCCTTAAATTTTTTTTGATGTTGTTTTGGCAAAAATAATTTTACCAAAAACATTTTTTTTGATTTTTACCTTTAGCAGTACGAATTTGTTTTGATAACCTTTGTAAGGTTCGGATCAGTTAGATTTATCGGTTTGATTCCAATAGGCTGTAGTAATCATGTCGGAAAAATTCCAAATTGTTTGTCTACTTAAAGAAGAATTGGGGTATGAACTAAGAATCAGAGGAGTAGTGAGTGAGAAACCAGTTTTGAGAAAATTTTTGAAAGATTGTCAGCTAAAGAAGCTGATAAGCCTGTTGTTTGATTTGTTAGAGTCAATAAAGAACATTTTTGTCCAAATTTGATTATAAGGCTAGAGATTCTATCGTGAAGGTACATTGGAGTGAGCTGTCGTCGTGTCATTTGAGAATTGCTCTTGTGCAGAAGCACGTTTTTGATTTTGTTAGCAGATTTTTGTTTAGATCGGCATTGCAACGCAATTTAGTCTAGGCGGAACTTGTCGTCGTGGTTGGTCGCTCAGCAGTATGTCAGTCCAGACGAGACTCAGGAAGAGTTGGTCGCTCGGCATTGCGTAAGTCTAGACGAGACTCGAGGTGAGTTAGGCGCTCTAGAATTTTTTTTGCATCATATTTTTTTGATTTGATGTAAATTTTTGTATTGTTAGTCTAGGTGAGACTCGTAGAGGGTTTGTCACTCTAGCATATTTTGGCGTTGTGAAGCATTGTATTTGTTTCGACAGTTCAATTGGTAGTAGGGTGTGAGTGTACCTGAACACTGATTTTTTTGTTAGCTATTGTCATGATTAGTTTTTTTATTGATGATTCAGAAGCAGGTGGATGGCTTGTAGTTGTTGGTGATTGGTTCCCGAAGTATTCGATTTTACAACCTTTGCGTAGTGCCACAGCACATTTAATTGAGAAGTTCTTAGAAGAAAAAATATTTTTTGTATACGGAATACCACCATTTGTTATTCGTGATAGAGGTCCACAATTAATTGGACGTATTTTTAAAGCTTTGTGTGCAAGGTACGAAATTCAAAAGATTTGGTATAATGCTGTTTATGCTCCCCAATGCAATTTTGTGGAAAGAATCAATAAGACAGTTGGTACAGCAATCCGTTCATACGTAGAAGAACATGATACGTGGGATATGGAGATATCAAAGATCCAATACGCGATCAACTCAGCAAAACATGAGTCCACCAACTATTCGCCAAATTTTTAGTTTTTGGTCGTCAGGTACCTTTAAGTGGAAAAGCTTATAATGATAATTTTATACCTGGTGAGGATGTTGATGTCGTCTCCAGTAGTAGACCTTCTTATGTTTTGGATCGTCAACCTTTGTTTAATATTTTTGGAAATGTCCGTGAAAATTTGCATGTAGCTTATCAACGTTCGTGTAAACGCTACAATCTTAGGAGAAGAGACATTTCATTCCGAGTCGGAGAGCGTGTTTGGAGAACTAATAAGGTCCTCTCGAGTGCTAGTGATAAATTTTCCGCTAAGTTAGCCCCTAAGTTCGTTATGAGTAAAGTTCGGAAAAAACACTCCAATTTAGTATATGAGTTAGAGAACGAAGATGGAACGAGAGCAGGGAAATGGCACGTAAAGGACTTGAAACCAGTTGAAGTGTCGTATCCAAAGGAAAATGATGATCCTGACGATTAATTCCAGTCCGGTCATCTCTTTGATGTTAAGTAATGATGTAGTGGTTCGTTTTGTTTTGTTCTGATTTTGATTTAGCGTCGGTCCACTAATATTGAGTCTTTTATTTGAGAAGTGAAGTAAGTGGTTTGAGATTTTGTAAATTTTGTAGGTTTGAGGTGTGCCTTGGTGTGCACGCTGGACATTTTGCTCGCGCGTTGCTCAGAGATGTGTTTGGAGGATGTCGTTGACAGATATCCTTACAATGTAGAAGTAGGTGGGCTATTTGATTGTTGGTCCTGATTTCTACATATCGAGGTAGAGAGAATATTAGATTATTCTTTCCCTTGTTTCGTTTGACCGTTCGAAGTTCTTTGATTTGATAAGGTCAAAGTTGGCTTGGTGAGTCTCACCATTTGGTCCATCACTAATGAGATCAGTTGTTTGTTAGAAATTAGTGATAGGATATTCAGTAGGGTGTAGGATATTACAGCCCTGACTGGTTCGATTTTGTGTTTGAATTTGATGAGTAACCTTATGGTTAGGTTACCTTTGTTTTGATCATCTCTTTGCGATGAAGCGATGATATTTTGTATTTGCATTTGATAAGTAACCTTATGGTTGGGTTACCTTTGTTTTGATTATCTCTTTGTAATAAAGTGATAATATTTTGTATTTGGATTAGATAAGTAACCTTATGGTTAGGTTACCTTTGTTTTGATTATCTCTTTGTAATAAAGTGATAATATTTTGTATTTGGATTAGATAAGTAACCTTATGGTTAGGTTACCTTTGTTTTGATCATCTCTTTGCGATGAAGCGATGATATTTTGTATTTGAATTTGATAAGTAACCTTATGGTTAGTTCACTTTTGTTTTGATTATCACTTTGTGATGATGGTGTTTAAATATAGACCTATTAGTAGGGTCTTACTTTTGATTATCACCTTGTAGTGATGATGTTTTGAATAGTTATGCTGTCTTGATGAGGAAGCATTCCTTTTTTTTGTAGATAGAGCTAAATGAGCTCCTGGAAGTGAAGTTTTTTTTTGAAATTAGAAGTAAATCGTAAGTGTTTGGTTATAGGTAAGAAATATTAGCCTTGTTAGAAGTATGAATCTCAAGTCAGGAAATATTGTAAATTTGAATTCTTTTGTCCCGTGGAGTGTTTGACTTTCTAATTTGACCCTCCCAATTTTGATTATTACCGATTGTGACTCCCCGATTTTGTCTCCCGATGGACGTCAGGTACACGTAGTTACCAACACACTCATTTGTAAATATTTGTCCCCCCCATTTGAATAAATTTATAAAATTGCATAGTTAGTTAGGAAGGCAGGAAAGGCTAGTATTGTTATAAAAATTTTTTGTATTTGTTATATTTGAAGTTTTTCTTAAAAAAAAAATTTTTCTTTTAGGAAAGGGGTAGTGTAACAATTTTATTTTAGCAGTAAAAGAATCTATTCATTAAACATACAATGAATATTGAAATACCTTTATTAACTAAAATAAAGATTCGAGTAAAATTCAAATTTTTATAGTATTACTATATCTAGGATTATTAGTCTATTTGTTTCGGAGTTCGGTGCAATTCCACAGCCACTGGCGCGCGCGTGAGAGGTTCGAGAACCCCACTTATGATCCTCCCACCATGCAAGAACGCAGCGAGCGCACTCGTCGATAGTTAAAGGCAGCGTGAAGATGCATTCAAAAAGAATGGCGAGTGACCTCCGGGTCGCCTTATTTTTGTGAAACACTTCCTGAGTAACGGTTAGTACTTAATCCACATTTTGCATATTCGTTATCATATTAGCTAATTTAAAATTTATTTAGCGCAACAATACGTCAGAAATTGCAACGATAAATTAGAAACCGCACGACCACTTTGAAGTTACAATTTAGAAACCTTAACTTATGGACTACGCAATGAAAGATTATATTTGTAAATAAAATTAGACAACGGAGGAGTACGCTATGAAGTAATGCTGCCGTGAACCAATGTAAGAAATCCGCTTCGCTCCTACATCTGTATTAAAGCATGGAAAACAAGCATATTTAGCTGCAGGCCCCGCACTGCGAAGTTGTTTCCATTGCAACCAAGGACGACAGCCGGTATTGGGTTCGTAATAGAATTAAGAATTTCCTCAGTACTTCCTTCTGAAAGTACATTATTTCGTTTTGTTTGTTAGATGTACAAAATTGTTATTCAGTTTACCTGTGATTAGGCTGGTTTTCCCAGTATCAAATTTGATTTCACTTAGTTCCGTAAATATGTGACTACACGTGGCTACAACGTAAATTAACAGCTGCTATTACGTCACCTGTTTGTTTGAACAATGCCGTCAACAATTGCACAATGGCTAACAGATGTTTAGCATTACAGTACTGCCACTTTTGATAAAATTAGAGAATATCTTGGTGATTCTTTTGATTTCAGACTAATTTTAATTTTGTTAAATTAATGAGAAAATTTCGTATATTCATTTGTAAGTGACCTACACAGATCTGGTTGGGTTATAAAAACCTTAATATTGTTAGTTACACTGAACTGTAATATATTTGAGTAAGGATCAGTTGATAAACCTTACAACAATTTTGCAAGAATATCAAATATTTATTTTATTTAATTATAATGAAATTTTATTTACTGAAACAAAGAAAATTCTTTCTAGTCAATTAATAATCTACATTTAAAGTTTTTTATTCTGATCTAGTTTGATCAGACCTGATAAACAAAAGACAGCAAGAGTTAAATTTTTATGATTCCAGTATGTAGGAAATATTCTCTATGCATTTTAGGTATACTTGAGGGACGCAAATAGTGTTCCATTTTTTTTAGGTGACTTAATTATTATTCTTTCTTACAGGAACAGTGTCTTATTCTGTTAAGACAAGTTTGTATGTCAGCGAAGGCGATCTTTTTTTCTTTGGGTCTCCAAGTCCGCCCTTAGAAATTTGCTATGCCATTAATATAAATCAATCTGGACTTGGTGGCGCCTGTTTGTTTTAGTTTGAGTGTGACCCCCCACAGATTTCGACTTACCCCCCCATCGCTCATAGCTCTACCCAAGGAATAGACCCCTAGTTACGTCGGAAGATTTAGTTTTGCAGACACCTAACTTGAAGTATGGTGTTGATGAAGTAGTACTGGCACCCATAGGTGGGGCTGGCCAGTTAAAAAGGTTTCACTAGCGCCCATGCGTGTGGCGAGTTGAAGCCACTAGTAGTAGTAGTGTCAGCCCAAGCAAAAAATACGTTTCAATGTGTTGAAGCCCTATTACTTGCTTTCAATGAATACAAAATATACTATCGAATATAAATATTAAGTTAGGAATGTTAATGTATAAAGGAGTATTACAAGGGAGATGTATATAACTCGTCAATGAGGTGTGAAGGAGCAGTCTAATTTGATTTGGCTTGTATATTTTTTTAGTTAGAGTGCAAATAAATGGTGTGTATGTTTTGTAGCAAGATTTTTAGCATAGATAGTTTATTTTCAGAAAAGTGAGTAGAGCAGCCGTGGAAAATTTGGTAAGTAGAGGTTTTTAAGCAAGGAGGTCGTAGTAATTTTTACGACCACAACGTGGAGCACATGATATATAAGAAACATATCGTGTATAATACGGCATTTAGGGTCTTATATTTTAAAACACAAAATTCAAACCTCTTATTTTTATAAAGCCTTTATTTGTTACGACGTTGATTCTTATATGCTGATACTCTGATACTGAGATGATTGCAGAATATTTTGAATTTGAACAACTTGTAAAGTATGTAATTAGTTAGGAGTAATTGTCAGCGCCTACCAGTTTGGCTATAGTACTAGAAGAAGAAGTTTGATGTACAGCAGGAGCCTGGATGCACTGCTGAAGGGTAGACGAGAGAGGACTTCTTGGTAATTTGGTTACAGCTTGCAGTTTGGAGAAGGCAACCCAGATTGTAGTTGTTCGTGTATGCAGCAATCCTGGAAAGAATGGCAGCAGGTTCCGTGTGTAAATATGAACCTCAGGTAACTGTGCCTTATCTATGAATATTGTAAACATGTAAATGATAACTTTCTGGATTGAGGTTGCGATTTTATATTAACTCAAAGGACAAAAAGGGGAAAGTTTCTTGATTGAATATTATAATTTGGGTTATTTCTATTTTTTTGTGTGGATTTATGTATAAATTTAGAAATAATTTAAAGATATGAAGTATTTAATATTATGTACGAACTAAGAGAGTTTGTTTAAATATTTGTGTGCAAAATTGGCACTAAAGGTCAATGTTTTACTATAAGCTCGTATTGAAACAGAGATAGAGTAAGAAATGTGTTAAAGCCCTATTACTTGCTTTCAATGAATACAAAATATATTGTCTTGTATAAATATCGAGTTAAGACTGTTAAAGTAAGGTATGAGCAACACCCTCTTACTTTAATAAAATATTTGTTTAATAAGGTTATCAAATTGAATTACTTTTGAAAATGAAATTGTTGATATTACTAATAACACGAGTTTATTTTAAAAATGTACTATTTATTTTATGTAAATAGAGTGTGATGCATTTTGTGAATTGCGTTATTTTGAGTGTGCATGTAGGGTGTGAATTTCTATTAGGTTTCGGCATAGAGGCAGTCAGGCACCAGGTAAGCGTCTGTGTTAACTTTAAGAGGTTTTAGTGGATTTAGGATTTAAGGGGGAGGGGGCATCCGAGGTAAACTACACAAAAATATGACGGCCCAACGCTGGAGCTCGATTCCAAAGAAACCTCACAATAAATTATATATATATGCCTGCACTTTACTGTTTTATCACTTTCAATTATTAATTTATGTTACTTTCAATTTATTCAACTTAAAACTTTTACTAAATTTTATTTATGTAAAACCTTCTTTTAACTATTACCGTCGGCGCATCGATTATGGAATGCATATCCTTCATCTGCTTTGGTTAGTTTTATAGACAAATTCTTTCGCAAATGTTTCACGCCTTCTCATTGGTTGACAGCCCGCTATCAGTCGTTTGTTCGCGGAAAAGGCGTTTCAATGTTTATCTGCAAGGTGTTGGTTTTAGCGGGTCTAAATATATACGTTCTAAATGTCACGTATTTTGCAACTTTGTAAAGGGACTTATTACCAAATGGTCTTCTATGCACGTTTCAAACTGCACGTTTATCGGAATTTTAAATTTTTTTACTTTAATTAAATACGCTTGTTTTGTTAAGTATTGCATTTTTTGGCATTTGGCATTTCAAAGGGGATTTGGTTAACGAATGGTATTTCGTGTACTTTGTAAATATCATGTATCCTATCGCTTCTAATATTCATACTTTATCTAATATGTGTTTATTGACTTTTTTTACGCAACTACGTTTAGAGGAAAATTTCATTTTATGGTTATTTTTCTTCAAATACGTTAAACCTGCATTTGATTTTAAACTTAAACGTCTTGAAAGTTCTAAAAATGATTGGATTGCTTTCTCATTAATTTATTTTTGTGAATGTAGTGAAGCTATTACTAAATTAGGTTTCTTTGATCAATTGTAGCTTGTTATTGATTTTATACAAGGTGATTTGTATTTGCTTTTCGCATAATGAATGAATTATGCACATTTTATGATTTAAATTTGGTTTTTGTTTTTTTATGATATTTACATAAAGTACGCCTCGGTTATAATCTTATATGACCTTAAATAACCTTATTAGCATAGCATTTTCCCCCAAATTAAAATATAAAATTTTGAATCAATGCCACTTTGGCGCCCAACATGTGCACAACTTCCACATTGATTATTGAAGTTCTTTATTTATATTTCTATGGTCATTTATACAAGACGTAACTAATCTTATACAACTATTCCCTTATGTTAATCCCCTAGCTATTTATATTTATCCTACCTAAATTTTTATACAATACCTAACTAATTTTATACAATTATTCCTCTATTTTAATCCCTTAGCTCATATTTGTCCTACCTAAATTATTTATACAACACCTAACTAATTTTATACAATTATCCCCCCTTAATCCTCTAGATACCTATATTTTTCTTTGTACATGCCCTCAGCACTAATTTGATATCCTAAGAATTTTACCTTTCTTGAAAAAATCGCATTTCTTGAGATTTAATTTTAAACCTGCCACATTTAGTTCAAGTAAAATCCTTTCAAGATGTACAAAATGTTGCTCAATATTATCACTTTAATATCAGAACGTCATCCACATAATGGCTGCAAAATTCTTCTTATGATCCCAAAATGCTCTGCAAAGCCTTAACTAATGCTGCTGTACTTGAAGAGAAACCAAATGGAACCACTTTAAACTGGTATATATGCCCTTTTACAGAAAACCCGTATACCTCTTTGATTCTCTTGCTAGTGGACTTAGCCAAAATGAATTTTTAAGATCTATTTTCGTAAAAACTTTCTTATTACCTAACATTGCCAAGATGCTATCCATGGTTAGTGGACAATTATATTGTGGTTTAGTTCGCTGACTTATTTTTCTAGCATCCAAAGATAACCTGATACTACAATCACTTTTCTTGAAAAACGGATTAACAAAATGTGTACTCTTTTAACATTTGATCAATTTCTATTTTCATCCTATCTCTGTACGCCGCTTGAATAGGATACAATTTTGCATTGAATGGTTCTGTATTAACAACCTCCAATTTATGCTCGTAACCTGTAGCACTTCTAGATTATGACCCTATCAATTCGGAATATTTATTCAACAATGATTCTACTTCACCCTTCAATTCGCCTTAACACTCAATTTCATATTCTACCTTCACGTCATTTTCTAATTCAACCTTAAACTGATTTATATTCAGACAGTCATTTTCGACTTCTGCCCTGATCTCTCGATCCCACTTAATATATTCCCTTTTTCACATTATCTCTTTGCTTTCAGCATTTATTTTTAACCACAACTTATCTATAATATCCATCCCAAAAATAGCATCCATTTTCAACCCAGGTACAATCATAAATTCATTTTAAAACTTCATGCTTCCTAATTCACATTTCAGAATCACCATACTGTTTACACTCGCAAACTTTTTACTGTTTGGTGCTACCAAGTTACACTTCTTAACAGGTATCATTTTATTCATTAACTTTTCATTGTTATTTTTAATGCCTCGGCTCCTGTATTAATGAGTACTTTAAACACAATATTTTCCACTCTTAAATTAACGATAGGTAATAAATTTCTGTTTATATTCAAATCATTTTCCACTTCAAATTTAATAAATTCACGTGTTCGTACTGGTTCATCCAGATGGGCTTGCTTGGTTTGTCTTTTATTAAAAATTTTGGTTTGATGTAGATGGGCCTGGTTCACTTGTAATTTTAGCATACGTGCGGTTAGTTCTTCCAGGATGCTTGTTCCACCGGTTCTCGGGTATTTGTGTTTTGACTTTTATTGTAGTTGTATTGCTGACGCAGATTATTTGGCTTTGTGGTACTAACATTGTTGGTTCTTTCTATTTCTCGCCTCAGTGTATTGTTTGTATTCGAATTAGATCTAAAACCGTCTCCATTATTATAATTATTATTTCCCCTATTGGAATTCCCCTGTAGTTGTTATTATTACCACAGTAGCTAAAGAGATCTGTTCCTATATTTCTCTGGATCCTGACAAAATTTACCGATTGACTTCTTGTCCTATTGTCCCTACGGTTCGGCCCCATTTCATCAATCCGTTGCAAATATTCTAAAAACACATCCCAGTCTACGATATTTTGAAGTGCTATGTATTGTTCTGCCTCAAACTGTCCTGCTAAATATTTTATTATTTGTTTCTCCTCTAGTGGAGGATCTAATTGTTTCGCGATACTAAACTTCTTTATCACATATAATTCCCGAGTTACTCCTAAATCCTGATTGTATTTGCCCATAATTAAACCATCTCTTATTTTGAATTGTACATTGTCCCTCCAAAAGTGCTTTAAAAATTTATGTTCAAATTCTGAAAATGTTTCTATCTCGCTTTCTATTAAATCAAACCATATTTCTGCGCCACTTTTTAGCATTAACCTTTTCAAATTTAAATTATATTGTTTATCCGATGATCCCTGTATCAGTGTTTTAACGCTGTTCAAAAATATCTTTGGATTTAACTTGTTATCGCCATGAAATTTTGAATATTGTTCTAACGGTATGCTTGGCTGATTTATTCTAATGGGTTCACGAGAATTTTGTGTCGTGTTTCTACTAAAATTTTCAAAATTTGTTTTCAAACTTCCCAATTCCCTATTTACAGTCCTAAATCCTATTTCACAATTCCTTCAACTTCTTGTACTTTTATGCCTAAATCCCTAATTTTTCCTTTTGTTTCACTTTTGCGCATTTCTTGGTCCGACTTAACTTTTGTAACTTCATCCACACTTCATCAATGTCCTCAATAATTTGTACAACCTTATTCCGCACCTCTAACTTAATTTTCGCAATGGCTTGATTTGTTTCGTTTAAACCCTTGCTTAATGCTTTTATTTCTAAATCTAATTTTTCCCCAACTTAGCCAAATTTTGCCAAAACTCTACTCTTAATTCTTGCACATTTTCACTAATTTTCATAGTCATATTTTTCATGTCCTCACTCATTTCTTTCATATCGGCTTCATTTTTGTCTATTTTCTCACTTATTTGATTTATGACTTTGTCATTTTTGTCCAATTTTTCACTCATTTGATTCATGACTGTCATTTTGTCCATTTTATGATTGAGCGCTGACAAACTCGACATCATTCTAGACTTTTTTTGACTTTTCCTCACTGTTGCTCCTTTCTAATAATCTCCCTTCCATTTCAGTCTGTGAATCTTCCAAGAACACACTTTCCTAAGATCCTATCTCAACCCCTTCAGTCGTTAACATGTTCGTGACTTCCTGCATTCTTTTGTCCATTTTAATTTAAATATATCAAATAAACACTAAAATTCTAATTTCTACCACTTTTTATATAAAAATCTAACTTTCTAAATTTATTTTCTGGCTGCCGTTTATTTGTAACTTCGTCTATAACCACTAATCTCAATCAATATACTTTAATTTCTTCGATATTCTTTTTATAAAGTTTTGCGAATTCGTACCCTTTTGATTTTGCTTAAAGCCTAGCACCATGTTGAGTTTTAATTATTTTCTACCCCTAACTATCGCCTAAATTCGAGCACTTCGTGGAATTATCAATTTCGAGCCTAACTACCAAATGTTCGAGCCTAACTAGCGTTTCGAGCCCTCGCTGGGTCGCCGATTTTGTTCTGCTACGATATGATGTACAACGATCAATTACCTGCTGATCGCCACCTCTCGGTGCCTTTAAAATAATGTAAAACGAACACAATTATATTTATGCCTCGACTAGCTCAGTGATCCCCGATACAGAGTGAACGACAAAATGATAACAGAGAATTTTTACTCACTCCTCTCCAACACTCAATATCTCCGCATACGACAAATTAAATTCACCAAATTCACCAAAAATTCTTACTCAGTTTCCATCTTTCCAAATTAACTTTCAGAATTATGATACTCTTGATAACTGCAAACTCTTACCATTCGGCGATACTAAATTATTTCTTTTAATAGGGACGCCTTTCCGCATTAACTCTTCTGAATTATCTTTAATAAAACCTTCACTTACTAACATTGCTTCAGCTCCTGTATCTACCAGTAATTTTATTCTTTTCTCTGTACTTGCAATTTTATTACAGGTAGTAAATCATTTTTTTCATTAACTTTTTCATCATTTTCCAACTCAAATTTTATAAATTCACGTGCATGTTCATATTCATTAATTTGTATATTTTTGTCGTTTGATATGTCTGCTTCTAAAAATCATGCCTACTTGACGTTCCCGTTTGATTAATTATTTCTACATATGTTCTTCTATTTATGTTGCGACTATTTATGCCATTTCCTGAGCATTTGCCATATTTTCCCTTCCTCAGTCTTTCCTAATGGCATTTCCTCTGTTCCAATTATTTCTTTGGCTATCCCCCTTTCAAATGGTCTGCTTTGATATCTCTCCTCTGGAATCAAAATGAATTCATGGGCTGGCTCCTTGGCTTGGTCTCCATCGTTGCATTGCCTTATTTCCGTTTCAAAGTAATCTGCTAAATATTGTATAATCTGCTTTTCCTCTAAAGGAGGATTAAGTTGTTTGGCAACGCTAAATTCCTTAATTGCATACAACTTTCTTGTCATGCCTCAATTGCTATTATATTTGCCCATAAATAAATTATCTCTAACTTTAAATTGTTGGTAGTCTCCCCAAAAATGCTTTAAAATTTTAATCTCGAAGTCTTTAAACGAACTCAACTCACTTTGAATCAGTCCAAACCAAATTTCGGCACTACCCTTCAACATGGACCTTACAATATTTCACTTTGCTTGCTCATCACAGCTACCTTGTATTAAAGTTTTTAAGTTATTTAAAAATATTTTAGGGTTAAGTATATTATCCCCATAAAATTTTGAGTGTTGTTCCAACGGAACACTGGTTGGACTCCATATCATCGGTTTCCCAACATGAATATTTTTAAACTTTATCTTCTAGATTCTCAAACTTATTTCCCAAGTCTGTTTAAAGATTTCCCAAATCATTTCTAAATGCTCTAAAACCAGCTAGGCAGCTTCCCTGTATTTCATTTATTTTTTTATCTAAAATGTTAATTTTTCCATTAGTTTCTCTTTCACTTGCTTGCTGATTCGCCTTTATTTAAACAATTTCTTCTTTAACATCATCCATATCCTCTAAAATTTGTACTACTTTTCCTCTAATTTCAAATTACATTTCTTCAATGTTTTGTTAGTTTCCTTTAAACCCGTAGTTAGTCTTTTACTAATCTTTTTAAATTTTCTTTTATTTTTCTTACTTTCTAATCTTAAACTTTCACCCAATTTTGTTATATTTTCCCCAAATTCTGCTCGTAACTCCTGAGTATTTTATCAGATCTCTCACTCATTTCTTTTATATTCTCTTTCACTTCTTGCATGACTTTATCATCCTTTTCGCTCATTCCTTTCATGTATTTCTCATTCTTGTCACTTATTTCTTTCAAATTTTGATTTACACTTAATAAAAGAACCATCATTTTTGATTTCTAGTGGCCTCTGGATTCTCGTTTTTCGCTTCTTTTACATAAATACTCTTCTGAGAATCAATTTCTACTCCCTCAGCTCTCAAATTTTCACGAACTTCTTTCATTCTGTCAGTTATACTGGAAATTAATCAAATAGCACAAAAAAACTCCAAAAACAGATACTGAGACAAGAATTCTAATTACAGACAAATTAATCGAGCTATAGTTTGGGTCGTTGCTAAAAGAGTGCTGTGACAATACCGCGCTTTGGGGCGTTACTAAAAAGGTGATATAAAAATGGCCGCACGTTAGTGCGACGCGAAAAGAGTGCTGTGGTAATGCCGCGTTGCGAGTGTTACTAAATGAGTGCTGTGATACAGATATAGCAATTTGTAAAACTTGAAATTGTTCACTTACCTTCCTTTCTAACTTTGAGTGGCTAGCTCAACGGAATTGATGGAGTTTTCAAAATAAAATAAAACACAGTGTAGCACGGCGGTATTGAGTTATTGGGCGCCTTTAATATTATTTTTATTTATTTAAACTCAATAAATAGGGTCGTGGGGTTCGGGCTTGAATCAATCAAAATGGAATGTAAAGCCATACTGAATGTTTAATAGTGTTCGTGTGGTTTTGTATACAATTTGTGTATAAACGAAATACCAGAGGTTGTTTACAACCACCGAAAGAAATAACGTTAGTTATAGAAATTATTAAATAATTACAAAGGGTTAACATAACACAATGCGAACTGTAATAGCAATTACAAGAACGAATAATACAATAATTTGAATTGGAACGCGAGATTCGTTGCATGTCTAATCATAACCGCAATCTGAAACAGACTATTGGCATCCTTATCTTGTGTCTAATACGTACAACAGGTGTGGCGTCAAGAGTTTGCTACATTATAGGCGTATATACAAGGTGAATGAAATAGTAAATAATATTTCTGTTACAACAGCAATATCACAAAGCATTTATACAGTATGAAATATTTTCTCTCAAACAAAATCATTTACAACATCGTTTCTTTCAAACATAAAATAATTTCTAAGAAGTACTTATTATATAAAAAAAATTGTTCCTTACCTAATTTTAAATTTACAGAACTAAATTTCAGTTTTTTATGGATTGTTTACCTGTTTATGTTTAGAGGTTTGCTTGCCCAAAAAATCCTTGACAGATAATTTATTAAAAGGTCAGAGTGTTTCAAACCCAAATCACAAATTTTCCTGGTAAAAATCCCTTACAAAAAATTATTAGGACTATCTTAAACTAGATACAAATACACCAATATCAGTTAAAAATAATTTTAAAAGTAATACCTGCAGAATCCACAAAAACGCTCCCCGTAATTAAATATCTTCTTATTTTAAATTGATGTCCAAATCAGCTTACAAGATATTCCATTTTTAAAATCCTCGTTTCAAACAGCAGTTACCAAAGTACATTTTGCTTAAATCTTCTTTTCAATTATTTAATAAATTTTTAAAATAGCATTATCTCGATGAATTTTCTCTTTTGATTGTAAATAAAAATTCCATTTTCTCATGTAATTTGCGTTTAAAGCATCACTTCTATATTCATTGTACCAATGTAATTATTAAATTACAGTATGCAAACTGCATACTTCAAATATCATCTTCGCAAAGCAACAGCTCGCGACTTAAAATTAAAATAACATTTTGCGATCGAATGAATCTCTTAATTAATAAACGCTTTCTTATATATACAAATTATCTACCTTTTAGAAGCTACTAAAATGTGTGTTTAACATTATGATGCAAGGTTTCACAGAAAAACTCATTAGCGTCTAAAATCGCTTCGTAATTTCGTTGTACTTTTATTCATAACCTGTGCTGCTTGGCCTTGTTTAACACCTATACTATTGTTGTGGTGTCGCATACTAATGCAGAAGATAATCAATTTTATCGGATACTTCAGGCATTTTTGTGGACTTTTTGTGTTCCGGCCGCTTCTTAGAATAAAATGTTTTATTTTTTAATTAGATATTTAAGTAGTTTTAAATACCGATAACTCATTCTCTTATATTCCTAATATTCTAAAAAATACTTTATTTAAAATAAATTTCCATAATCCACATGGTAGTTAATTTAAATTTTAATTGCTTTTTAATGCAAAAGAGGTTGCATTTTCTAGAAAATATTTGCTTTCGTGTTTCAGTACACAAAATTAATACTAGAATTGGGTTTTTAAATACACGAAATTATTCATTTTTTTGCTAAATGCGTAGAGCTAGTACTACTCTACGCTATTTACAGCAAATCAAAGTATTTTGATCGAAAATGTATTGATAATTAATATGTGAAAATAAATGGTTTTGTATTTATCTTAAGCTGGTGCGTTTTACAATATCTTAAAATTAACCATTTTTACATATACAACTTACGTTACTTGCTATTTATCTGCAATACGCTTATATCATACAAGGTGATTATTTATTCATGCGCAATTGAATTTTTCGCTTATACCTCCATAAATAAAAGTACGCTTGTATTGTACATGGCGTAATCATGAATTTACGAAAATTTTTATTTTTCAGGATATTATATTTTTAGTGGAATTTATTTGCAGAATTTAGGTTTCAATATATATTTTTCTGAAGTCTCTCTTGAAAGGAGCCCAGCATTGGGCCGTCATAAATTCTGCCGAGGGGCTGCTCAGCTCTCTTCTATATAAATCTTATGAATCGTTAAAAGAAGCTTACCTGGACTTCTGAAAATCAAACTTCACCTAACCGCCACTATGCTGTACTCTGAAAATTTCTTCTCTATAATACTATTAAAAAAAAACGTAACTGCTAAAATTTCATCATACTTTATTTACACAAAAAAATTACTAGTTCCATAATTTTGTCCATTATAACAGTTCGCACACATAAACTTACATATCTTTGATAAGAAAACAGTTTGTTTTCTAAAATGTGGTCGAATCAAAATTTTCCCATTCTACAAATATTCAATTTAAAGTAAGTGGGCTAACCTCAAACCTGACTTCAAATCCCTCTCTTAATATGAGCTCACAGTAAAACTTTTTTAAACCTGTGTGCAAAATTATAGCACTGCAACAACAAAAGTCCCCTCTACTTTGTACATAAACAGCTTTCTATCTTTGTATTACATACCCCTCCCTATATAAACATATTTTCATTTAAATATAAAGTTCAATAAATTCTTAGGTCCATAGAATTCATAAAAATAATCACTCAAAAAGCACAAAGTGTCAACACACATAAAAAACTCAACAGCAATGTTTATATAAAAATGAGTTACCTGGTAACCATCACACCGCCTGCAACCGCAATCCAACCCTCGACGATGATGTCCTCAATACTGACTCTGAGTTATGGAACTGCTCGCAAGTTAAGTCATACTATTCCCGTCTGCACGCAGCTATCCAAATCTCTACAACAAACCTTTGATAGTGCATCCAAACTTCCTAAACTCTTCAACTATTCCATATACCATCAGGAAATCACTACGTGATGCATTGACAATTGCACATCCTTCTTGAGACGCCTCGCAAGCCCCAACAACCAAAGTAACAGAAGTCTGTACTTACATGACTAGTTAAAATTATTTTATTTTATAAATATATGGGAGATAGTTAAATATAGGTATAGAATTAGGTATCTATAGGTAGGATAGGAATAGATAATGATAGTAAGTAGGGTTAAAAGAGATGAAAAGTGAAGATAAAGAGAGAAGTACAAAAGAATTACGTAAAGAGTCAATAAAGGACTAAAGGGTGAAATAAAAGAAGAAAATAAAATGAAATAAGAGGGTGAAAAGTTAATAATAGATAAAAATAGTTAGGTAAAAGATAGTGATAAGTGTGAATAGGTGATTAAAAATAAAGATAGGTGTAGATAGATAGAAATAAGTAGAGATAGATGTAGAAAGAGATAGAAATAGGTAGATAAGTAGTGATAGGTTAGATAAATAGGTATAGGAAGTGTTAGGTGAGTAGATAGGTGGATAAAAATAGCAAGTAAAATTAGAATGTAGGTATTTAAATTCAGAAAAACCGGAAAGGGTTTTTCCTACAATTGAAATAAGGGGATTATGTAGTGGTTTTAAAGGGTTAAATGTAAATATAAACAAAGCAATTTTAAAACACCCTGTATAAAAGAAACAACCAAAATTTACGTGCGAAATTTATCTCATTTTATTCAATTTAAAGTATCAAGTATTACCATTAATTTATAATTAGGGATTAAGAATTTAATAGGTGTGTAAAGAAAATAAATTGCATAAGCCAATGGAAATAATTATTTAATTTAATTGGGTTGAATTCAAAGGAATAGAACGTTTAAAACGCATAAGAGCGTGTAAAAATGAATAATACCAAGGTGAAACGCTTTGCTAACAAACGAACAGCCGTTGGATATGAAATACTTCGAAAAGCGAAATCCTAGAAATGTTATTTTAAAACGATCGTTAATTAAACACCTGCATGTTTTCTAAATGTCAACTTCCACTTATTTTGTCTAGATAGAACTCAAGATTCTAGGTATATTGTACAAACGGCCGGATGTTTTCGCATTAAACGCTAATAAGGGGTTATTTAAAGCACGTATGCTAGTCCACGTGGGGTTAGATAGCAGATGGACAGGAATATCGATTTCTACCACTCACACAAGGTTAGAAAAAAGACGTAGGATATGCATAAGCAAGAGATAGCGTTAATATAAGCGGGATTTTTAAGACGTCAATGCATATACTATTGGTCGATATCGTTAGTTGTACATCAGACAAACACGGGAATATTGAATGTTAATTTTTCAGAAAATATCGTAACGACGCGCTGAATTTCAAGGATTTAGAAATCGGTTGAACCCAAAATTTTAAGAAATATTATTGTAAATGAAGGACTTCGGGTGAAATGCGGCCGAGAGGTGGCATCGTAAAATGTATAAATACTTTTTGAAAATGAATAAAAGTCCCTTAGTATTTTGATCGCTTCAGACTACGTACCGAAGTTACCACGAGCTTGTAAGTATAGAAAATTATTTAAATTAAATAGTACGGTGTTAGCCTCATAATTTGTACGCGGATAGTACCGAGTCTAAATTTTATTGAGGTGCCACATACATTTTTTTAACAAGCTCGTGTAGTGACGTTATGTAAAGTGAATTAATCTAAATTAAAATAAAAGAAGAGTAATAATTGGATTTGGAGTTGGATGTATCGTGTATGGACAGCATTGCAGCATTACTTAGAGGGTGTGCAACTACTAATATCTGGAGGCGGGAGCAGAGCAGTACCGCGAAACCACTTAATGACATCATCGTCAACGGAGCAGGGATCTTCAAGAAATTCCAGGTAACGCTTTAGAATTTGTTATTGTTGATAAACTATAAAGGTTATTGTGATGGGTGAGAGCGAACTATGATGGTATTTTACATTATTTAGCGTATTGAAAGTAATACGTATAACTAACTTTTATTGTGGTATTTAAATCGAAATATAAAGGTGTATATAAAGCTGATTAATGTTCCTCAGAAATTTAAATATTTTTTTGTTATGAGTACATGGGTTTTTGTTGTGTTTGTAATAAGAATATGCCAAGTAAAGAGCATACATTAATCACAAATAACTGGGTTATCATGAACTCACCATACTCCAGAGTTTCCTAATTGAAATTAATTATAAATAAAGAAAGAAAGATAAAGTATTATTCAGGGCCCATTTACTCAGGTTACATTCAATGTGTTCGATATTGCCAGTTAAAAATTCTGGACTATACAAAATAGAACTTATTGAGGTGTAACTTGACCACTGAGATGTATATAATTTTGAAGTTTTATTTGTAAATAGTGGAAAATAGATATTGTATTATTGTTGTATTATTTTGTGGTTTTATTGAGAGTGTGCGTGAATGATAAAAAGTATGAGAGTGAAGCTAGGTATCCAAGAGGAGGCCCAACTGAGCTAGCCGGAAGCAGTTGATGAAAGCAATTCAACCAAGGTGATGAAGAGAGGAATCTGTGTAAGAAATTAATGTTTTTTTGTAAATTTTCTATTGTGTGCAAATTTTCGATTTGTTATGATAATTAGAGGGGTTCGATTTTTAATACCAGATCCACGGCATTCTTATGGCGCCCAATTCGTGAGGCTCGATTATTAAGAGGGTTCCACGGCAATATGTATATATATATATATATATATATATATATATATATTACTCATATTTAGACCAGGGTAGAAAATTAAATAATCACATCAAATAATTTTAATCACCGGGTAGAATCTTTGGGAAAAGGTACGCGCTATTAAAAAAAACCGTGAAGCATAAAAATTCATTCGTTTCATTAAAAATAAAATTTAAATCATGTACAAGACGCCTTATATCAAAAGAAGCAGTATTAAAAAGCTCTACGTAAAGAAACAAAGAGAAATTACGTGCAAAATTTATATTAATTAACTCTATTTTAAGTAACCGGTATTAAACAAAACGTACAGATAATAATTAATATTTAGTTAGGATTCACTAAAATTTAAAGGGTATTAATTTTAATTGAAGTTAATTGAACCGTTAGTAACATATAATATCTATAAAAACTTGTAAAAACCCAATAAAATGCAAATCGTAGAGGGGTTAGTTAGAAGTAGGATGTTTAAACACCTGCGTATTTTTAAAAAGCTCATTCTGCGTAAATGTTGCAGATAATTAATGGTTACAAAGAATCTTGGAGAAACCGTGGCTTAATATTCACGGGAAGGCGCGATACGGGGTTATTTAACCCAGATAGTCCACATGGACTGAAATAATCGATAATAAAGAATATCAATTTGCACTAATAAGAACAGGGTAGATAGAGACAGATAATATGCGCAAGACCGAGGCACATATAGTAAAAGGCGTGAGTAGAGCAACGTCATAGGGTTGCGATTGGTTGAAAGTAAAAGGCAAAATTTGAGAGGTAAAAATAACAATTCTGTATAAAAATTTAATTAGGTATTCTCAGACGTTGCGTGCCGTGTGGAAATTTTCTGAGATTTAACTGGGGCGAGTGCAAAATTCGTAAAAATCGCATGCCGGGCTGCGGAATGGGAACATAGCAGGCGAAAGTCTTTAGAATTGTCCGTTTTGGAGACTCGACCGACAGACAGGCTAACCTCTATATATACCCAGGGGAATATGAACAAGTTCTCTTAGATCTTCGACTTGATTCAATGCGTTAAACAGTGCTTTTTAGTTTTCCGATTTTGATTAAATAATTTAAACAGTTTGCTCGTATATTTTGGTGATTTAAAAAACAGTTTGTTCTTTACGTGCTACAATGAATGTACTTTAGTGCACTTAGAAAAGAAGATACAAGGTAATAAAGTTAGTATCACTGTACCAATTAGTAAAATTTACAACGACAAATGAATACACAAAAGTAGGCAGTTTTGGCGTATATTGGTGAAAGAAGCATGAATTTCTTTGCTATTTTTCGGGGGTGTTAATAATTAAATGGTTCATAAACATGATTGGATCCACAAAACAAGGTTCAGATATACACAGATGAGTTCCGGAAAAGCCCTGAAACAACTTTAGATGAATGGTGGTGGAGAAATTTTAAAAGCGTTGAGAATCAGAAGCCGTAAATATAACCCAGTTGGAATGGTGTGATTAACAAAAGGGACGAGGTACATTGAAGCTACGAGTGCAGTAACCTTCAGGTAAATTATACTATTTTGTTTGAACTTTGATGTTTTCGTGTGTGTTGAATAACTTTATAATTTATTTATTTAAAATGGACAGTAATGAAGTTGTACTAACAACAAATTTTTAATTTTAAGGTGAAATTTTCTTGTTTAAGTCTAAAGGAGTATTTAGTATTTATGTTCTTGATGAAAATTTGGGTATGTCTTTGAGCTCAATTAGACGAACCTGGTTAATTAACGTAAAGGGGTGGAAGATGCTCCCTTTGTACTCAGACTCAGGTCTGCATATATTGTTATAGTAATTAGTAGGCATCCTACAAGGACTTTAATTCTGGATGCACATTAAAATGATAAAAAATTTAATTTTGAAATTTTCTGATATTAAAATTTATGCTGAATTTTAATTTTGAAATTTTAATGTATTGTGAATATTGATGTAAATAGAGTTGACGTTGATGTTTGTGGTAGGAATGTGTTTGTTTTTTTTATGTATGAGGATGAAAGCTATCTAGAGGAGCAGCCGAGGCGATTAACGGAAGAAAGTCAATGGACCAACACAGTTAAGGTAATGAATAGCTTTTTGTAGGTATCACAGCATTCTTTGGCGACCCAAAAGTGAGGCTCGATTATAAAGAGTAGTTCACGGATTTTGTAGGTATCACAGCAATATATATATATATATATATATATATATATATATATATATACCGTCATAAAGTCTGTGAATCTTACCTCGGCTGCTTCGCTCTCTCCTATATAAATCTTATGAATCGTTAAAAGAAGCTTACCTGGACTGCTAAAAATCAAACTTCATCTAACCGCCACTATGCAGTTCTCTGAACTTTTCTTCCCTACAATCCTATCGAAAAAAAAAGTAACTACCAATATTTCATCACACTCTATTTACACAAGAAAAATTAGTAGTTCCATAATTTTATCCATTACAACAGTTCGCATACATAATCTTACATATCTCTGATAAGAAAACAATTTGTTTTCTAAAATGTGTTTGAATCAAAATTTTCCCATTTTACAAATATCCAATTTAAAGTAAGTGGGCTGACCTTAATATGAGCTCACAGTAAAACTCTTTTAAACCTGTGTGCAAAATTATAGCACGGCCTTTCTATCTTTGTATTACATATCTCTCTCTATATAAACATATAAACATATTTTCATTTAAATATAAAGTTCAATAAATTTTTAGGTCCATAGAATTCATAAAAATAATCACCCAAAAAGCACAAAGTGTCACCACACACAAAAATTCAACAGCAATGTTTGTATAAAAAATGAGTTACCTGGTAACCATCACACCGCCTACAACCGCAATCCAGCCCTCGACGATGATGTCTTCAATACTGACTCTGAGTTATGGAACCACTCCCAAGTCATTTTATAGATTAAGGTCGACGTTTCGCCCACTTTTGAAAAGAGCTTCATCAGGACAAGAAAATAAAATAAGTAATAATATAAAAATAATAAAGGTAAGAATGATAATATTAAGTATGCAAGTTAAACTGTAAAGAGAAGAGTTACTCCTGAACTAGCAGACTCACTAGCCCATTCAAAGCCAAATGGTGTTTTGTGGCGAAGTAACTGGTGAAAGCAGCGAAAGTGGTACCAGTTCCTTCGCCACAAGACACCTTTTGGCTGTGAATGGACTAGTGAGTCTGCTAGTTCAGGAGTAACTCTTCTCTTTACAGTTTAACTTGCCTACTTAATATTATCATTCTTACCTTTATTATTTTTTTATATTATTACTTATTTTATTTTCTTGTCCTGATGAAGCCCCTTACAAAAGTGGGCGAAACGTCGACCTTAATTTATAAAATGGTCCCAACCCGGAACCATAAATATTTATAATGACTCCGGGCGTGAAAGCGTCCGACAATATCACAAAAACCTTTACGGGGAAGATATTGTAAACAAAACAAAAACTTTCAGTAACTTTATATACCACACTAGTAAAATTACTTTGTACACTCACCTTTTTGTTACGGTGTCGTGATTCTGACATAGTTCCAAATTTCTTTAAAATAAAATACCACATTAAAACATTTCAACTGAAAAATTCTTCACAGGGCAGAACTTTCACTTCTTCGCGAACGAATTTCCAACACTCGAAAAGAAATAGACAATATTTCTAAACAACTCCTACAGCTCCATCTAACATTATTCGCCACGCTTAACTACAATGACTGGACTCTGTTTGACCGAATTTCATACTTGCAAGCCCAAAAAACCACCGAACTCACCACAAAAACCCATTTACGCAAATTCTTGCAACTTTCCAAGAACCTTTCCACCCTGAAAAAACATCTTACCCGAAAACTGTATCCTCAAATACCGTCATAAACCGAACAGAACATATCCTATCCGAAAACAAACTAAATATCCTGTTCAAAAGACTAAACTTCTCAATTGCACCCATAAAAATTCTCGCAGAGGAAATCATTAGCTCTGTAGAATCAGCGATCCGATCTCTACCCCAAGACGATGCCAACTTAATTCGCTTTGAAACAACTAAATGTCTCCGACATGCCAAAACTCCTAACAAAAATGTGACAAAGCAAGAAGTGACAGCCTTAAAACACCTACGAACAAACAAGAAAATTGTTATACTCCTTGCAGACAAGGGTAATGCGACTGTAATTATAAACCGTACAGAATACAAACAAAAGATTAAACAATTATTACACGACGATTCCTACACTCGTATAACAAAAGACCCCACTTCAAAGCTTGAACGGAAAATTTCAGCACTTAAATCCTCTAATATTTCCAAAACTATCCAAAAACGCATAATACCTCACGAATCTAAACCACTTCGCTTGTACGGCCTTCCTAAAGTCAAACCTGAAGTTTCTCCCCGTCCGATAGTAACCACAATTGACTCGCCAACCTACCATTTGGCAAAACACCTAGCAAATTTCTTAAAATCTTGTTCCAGTAACATCCCGACTAATGTTTTAAACTCCACTCATTTCATAGAACTAATTGCAAATATTGAGCTAGGCCCTAATGATATACTAGTCAGTTTTGACATAACATCCCTATTTACAAACGTACCTGTCATAGACACTGTCTCCATTATTAAACAACTCCTACCTAAAGAAAACAAATTTGAGCCACGCTCATTGAAAAATGCTTAACTTCTACCTATTGTGTTTCCAACGGACAATTTTACAAACAAACTTCGGGCACACCAATGGGCTCACCTCTATCCCCTATTGTGGCCAATATATTCATGGAGTCTTTGGAATCCATGGCTCTAGAATCCACAGACCTTAAACCAAAAACTTGTCTCCGTTATATAGATGACACTTTTGTAATCTGGCCCCATGGACATCAAACGCTGAATAATTTTCACTATAGAAATTGAAAAGAATAGAACTCTGCCATTCCTTGACGTTCTGGTGGAGCGCCAACCTAACGGACGACTAGGTCGTTCCGTATATCGAATACCCACAAACACAGACAGATACCTACATGCGTCGTCACATTATCATCTCTCACGAAAATCATCGGTAATCAACTCTCTAGTCCTCCGTGCAACTATGATTTTACAACCAGAACACTTATCTAATGAACTGACCCATCTTAAAACTAGTCTAATAAAAAACGGCTATCGTAACTCAGATATCGGCAGAGTAATAAACCGGCATCTGCATCCTACACGAACCCCAAACCACGCTGTAATCGCGATACACGACCTTTAGCAATCCTTCCATATATACACAGAGTAACAGACCGAATTGGTAAAATTCTACGTAAACACAACATTAAAACAATCTATAAACCCACCAATAAAATTTCACAAATATTACTAACCCCAAAAGATTTCGAAAATATTCTTAAAGCCCCAGGCGTATACAGTATACCTTGCAGTTGCGGTTTAGTATACATAGAAGAAACAGTACGGTCAGTACAGACTAAACTAAACAAACATAAGCGATGCTTAAGAACAAGCCAGCACAATCGCTCAGCGATGGCCAAACACCAACATGAAACAGGCCATACCATTAACTTTGACAAGACGAAACTAATTGCCAGAATTCCATTTTTCTACTATAGAAAAATTAGGGAATCCATAGAAATCAATAAAAATTCTAATAATCTAAACAAAGACGATGGCTACTACCTTTCCCCCATTTGGAAAACAAGCCTATGTTCACAACAGCAAAACCGTGACGTTCACTGATCCGCTACGACACTCCTCTCTATTCATGATCGTTCATGAATCAAGTTCTCGTTCTATATAAACTACCACTTTCGCTACTTTCTCCAGTTACTTCGCCACAAGACACCTTTTGGTTTTGAATGAGCTAGTAAGTCTGCTAGTTCAGGAGTAACTTTTCTCTTTACACTTTAACTTGTCTACTTAATATTATCATTCTTATATTTATTATTTTTAAATTTTTTATTTTATTACATATTTTATTTTCTTGTCCTGATGAAGCCCCTTACAAAAGTGGGCGAAACGTCGACTTAATTTATAAAATGACACGGTCCCAACCTGGAACCATAAATATTTATAATGGCTCCAGCCTTAAAAGCCTCCGACAATATCAAACTATTAATAGTGCATTCGAACTTCCTAAACTCCTCTACTATTCAGTATACCATTAGCAAATCACTACGTGATGCATTCACAATTGCACATCCTTCTTCGGACGCCTCGCAAGCCCAAACAACCAAAGTAACATTAGTCATGACTAGGAAAAAGCTTCGCTTTTTATTTCTACAAATATACTTCAATATTTTCAAACGATAAGTACTACCGCACACCAACTTGTGTGTAATAACAACTTTTTAAAAAGCACAAAATAATATTGACTACTACTTGAATTAAACATTGATGACGAGCGAAGAAAAGAAGAGAGCCTTTCACCCACTTACAAACTGGTTATATAGACCAAAAACACCCCAATGTTGTTTAATTTTTCAATAACCTCCTAGCCGTTTGCTACATTTTTCGAAACCCAAAATCATAACTGACATCAAATTCTAACAACCTCAAGTTATCTTTCCATAATTCTCTATAATTTTGTAGATAACCATCAACGGTCTTTACACTCATGGAATTTTAACACTCATATCCCACAAATTACCGCGAAAATCATTTTTAACCGTCTAACGGTTGGTCTGCTTCGCCGAAATTAGCCTCAACTGAAATCAATTCTCATTAGCTTCACGCCTCCCAATGTAAAACGAACCTAGCCCCTTCTCTCTTTATTTCATATACGCCCATTTTCTCTCTCATTCTTCGTTTACGAATACGACTCACATGTGTACCCTTTCTTAAACTCAGACTGTCACGCGTCTCGCTTCTATCTGTAACGTCCAATAACATTTCTTAATTTCTCTCCCCATATACAGTCGATATCTTATACAAACATCTTCTGCCTCACTCTTGCTTATAGCTTCGAATTTATCTTTGTTCCTCCGTTAGTTACCAAGTCTAACCGATATCCGACATTTGCATCTTCCTCCTTTATATGCTATAACCCATCTGTCTTTGTTTTCATATCGATCCCCGTTTACATTAACGTCTATTTGCATTCGTAAAAAATATTGATTTTCTTATGAGGTTGTCGACAACGCGCCCTATTCTTGTAAATAATCGTTACCTAAAACATGCCTGTCGTAACCGTCTAGTGTTGTTTATCAAAGACACCTTCCTATCTCTTTCTACCCAGTTCGTGTTTTATATCCTATCTTATTCTAAATTCTCTCCTATACTATTTATATATGCTAAACGATATTAACTAAATGTTGCTACTTCATTAGAATTATGCCCATAAAATTATTGATCTTACGCTAAAAATGAAAAAGCTTTTCACCTATTATACGCTAATAAATTGACTTTTATGATATATGTTTAACATCTATTGTTTCTGCTCCCTAAATATTATAAAACTTCCTTGCAAATAAGTGCAAAGCTGAAATTGAAATGTAATTAACTCTAAAATTCCTGCTTTAAATTAATTAATCGTTACATTCGATTTCTAGGACACCTGTTTAAATTTTTAATAAGCGGTATTTACACATTAACTTTTTCATAGATGGTATCTATATACGCTAGCTTACCCTAAACTGTCCTATGACCTATCTATCTCATTCTAACCTACAAATTACATAGTATATATATATATATATATATATATATATTGCTGTGATAACGCCGCACGTTGTGGTGCCGCTAAAAGAGTACTGTGATAACACCCACATTGGGCGCCACTAAGAGAGTGATGTGCCAACGACCGCAGTGGTTGTTATTAAAAAGGTGATATGAAAATGGCCGCACGTTGAAGTGCCACTAAAAAATTGCTGTGATAAGGCCTTGCTTTGGGGCGTTACTAAAAAGCTGCTATAATACAGATACAGCAACTTGTTTAAATTGAAATTATTCACTTACCCTCCTTTCTAATTTTGCCTGGCTAGATTAACGGAACTGATGGAGTTTTTCAAAATGAAATCAATCCCAGCAATATTACAAAGCATTTATACAGTATTAGATATTCTCTCATACAAAAGCATTTAGAACATTTACAAGATTGTTTATTTCAAACAAAAAATAATTTCTAGGAAGTATTGATTGCAAACAAAAATTGTTGCCTATCTTATTTTAAATTTACAGAATTAAACTTATCCTTTTGAAGATGGTTTGGCTGGTTATGATTATTTCCACGCTTGTAAGATTTGTTTAGACCAAAAATATCCTTGACAGATAATCTATTAAAAGGTTAGAGTATTTCGAACTCTGATCACAAATTCTCCTGGTAAAACCCTTTACATAAAATTATTATATGATTAACACATTATTATACCTTACATTAAATATAAATCAGTTAAAAATAAATCTAAAAGTGATACTTGCAGAATCCACAAAACGTTCTCGTAATAAAATATCTTCTTATTTTTAATTGACGTAAAATCAGCTTACAAAATGCTCCATATTAAAATTCTCATTTCAAACAGCAATTACCAAAGTACATTTCTGGTTAAATCTTCCTCGATTATTTAATAAAATCTTTAAAAATAACATTATCTTGAAGAACTTTTCTTCTTGTCATTAATAATTCTCATTTTTCGTTGTAAATTACGTTTAAAACATTGCTTCTTTATTCTTTGCAACCTCGCCACTATTAAATTATAATATGCTTACTGTAGACTCAAATATTATTTCCGCATAGCAACCAACCGCTTGCAACTTAAAATAACATTTCGCGCTCGAATCAAATTACTGAATGAACTTATTGAAATCATAGAATGAATGAATGCTTTATTTGATAAAAGCGCTTTTTTATATACAAATTTATCTGTTTCCAGAAGCCTACTAGAAAAATGTGGATTTAGAAAACTAGACACCCATAGGATATTTGAGTAAATTAGGTTAAAAAAAATTTTAATTTTATAAAAATTATTAGTTAAGGGGATAATTTCCAGCAATTTTGAGGTTAGAGTTCGAAGCATTTTGAACTTTTATAAATTATCTGTCCAGCGTCATTGACCAATTACACTGACATGTGGGGTAACAAAAAGATAAGTAAATTATCCTGAAACTTTAAAGAGAATTTGGTAACTCACATAGAAGTTTTGGTTCTATAATTGTTTACAAGGATTAGGTGAGAATTATTTTAATAAGTAATCATCAGATAAAAATTTCTACCTAAGCTTAAACTGTAAATTGTTTTTATTGACGCTATTTGTATCTGATGAATTTAAGAGATTCTTTAGACAATGTGTATAACAAAAAGATGTTTTTGAATACTTAAAAAACTGTTCAGAGATGTTTCTTGAAATTTCAGTGTTACATTTACTTTTAATAAGAACCACAACTTATTTGCCACTGAACTATCCAGGCAAGGAAAAAGGACACGGTAAGATAAAAATTTCATATTTTCTATTGCATTCTCATTAATACAATTTGGCTGTAACCAAGTCACAGCATTAATTTGTGACTTACAAGTTATAGAAGGGACAGCAAAATATATTGAATAAGATGAAATAATAACTTAGACTTTTATACAAAGCCCAAATGATCATTTTAAATTGGGCTAGTAATTGAAAGATGAAAAATATAAGGTCTTGGACAGGACTTGATTTTGCCGGAACCATGCGTTTACCAATTACGCCACCGAGACCGATGACGACAATTGGGAAATTTACAAATTTAAATCGTGTACACAATTATACATAAACCTAACTTTCAATTACGTTTGGCATTTTTGTCTAAGTTATTATTTCATCTTATTCACTGCAAAACGATAGCATTAATCAACTTACCTTGTGTAATTAACTACCTAACCGTCGTTCTTTTCTGCAAATTTATATATGCGATACAAAATTCTTAGTTTTTGAAGACGGTTGGAAAAGGGGCGGTCAAAAGTTGCAGAAAAGAACGACAGTTGTGTTGTTGGGGAGAGATTTTTGTAGAATGTTTGTGAGGGATACGTGCAACTTGGAAGAGAGTTTTGGGTTATATAAACCTGCTGGAGGCGGCATTCGCTCTCTTAGTTTTTTATTCTGCTGAACATCTTCATCCTCGCTTCAGACTACAGTTCGCGACTAGTGCAGTCCGACATTTTATATTTCAAGTGATTAAAGCACAAGTTGGTGCAACATTTAAAATCGGAGTGAAGCGTATAAGATTGATTTGTAAAATGAAATAGGATGAATTGTAAGTAGTGACTTTTTTATAATTTGGTTGATGGTGCTTGTTGCACATTGGTTGAAAGATGAGAATGTTTATGGATCTGTAGCGGCAGTGCAAGGAGTGTATGAGTATTGTAATTTGGATGCCAAGCGAGTTCAAGGAATAATTGCTGTTCCTGATGGCATGTAGCAATGTGGTGTAATCCTGGCATGAGCAATCGATAAAGGAGAGCATCTTAAGAGGTGGCTTCATGGTAGTGAGCTGGATGAAAAATATTCCAGGTAATAACTTTTTTTAAAACTGTTGTTGTGGTGTTTATTTGTGGTTTAAAGTATCGGTGATTTTGTGGTGTATTTTTATGAACATAAAATTAAACCATTTACCTTTGTGGCGGAAGTATTTAAAAAGGTAAATAGGTATATATAATATAATTGTGAGTATTTTTTTGTAAGAGGTAAACGGGCCTTTTGTTAGGAATGTTTAAGTGCTGAGATTTTGCACACATATACAGAAAGGTTTATACTGAGCTCAAAATAGACCAAAGTAAAGTAAAGTAAGGTTTTGAGATAGGCCCTTCTACTTTAAAACGAGCATATAAATATAGTCAAATCTGAAAATCTTTGTTGTATTAAAATGATGATACTTAATATAGAGGAGGAGAATTAAATATTTGATGTTAATCCGTTATGTAAATATTGAGATTTTGTGGTTTTCATTTTTATCGTGTCAGAATAAAACAGGATGTACTTTTGGTTAGTCGGGTTATTCTTTTATTTTTCTTATTTTTTTTTAAAAAGAAGGGTAGTAATGAATTGTAGAGCAGACGAGCAGCCGTGGTGAGTATCCCTGAAGAAGCAGTAAGAAGAGTTAGCCGTGTGAAGTCATTTATGGAGAGCATCTTTAGAGGGTATCTAACTAGAATATATCGTGATAAATAAATTTGAATTAAAATTTATTTAGGTGATGATTAGAGAAGTTTTACAAGGTCTTGAACAGTGGTAAGTTTACAATATTTGGACTCAAAAGTAAGATGCACGGCAATTTAATGACACCCAATTTGTGGGGCTCGATTTTTACAGGTACATACAGTGCAAATTAATGGCGACCCGAAAGTGAGGGGCTCGAATTCCAGATAAAATAAAATTTTATTTCAGAAAACTGGTGATCTGAAAGTAAAGAATTGGGTGTATTGTAGATCTTGTAAATATTTAGGGAGTGTGTGTAAGTGTGATTGAAACGTATACAGAAGAAAGAGTGATTAAGGAGTCAAGGCGTTGAAATAGGAAGTAGTGACAGTGTCCTATTTGAGCAATCAGGACAAGAAATGGAGGGAGCAGGAGGTAGTAGGGATCAATCAAAGACAGAATCAGAGAAACAAGGAAATAAATTAATTTTGAAGATACTAGAGAGGATGAGTGAGGAATCCAATAAGAAATTTGAAAGAATGAATGATACATTGTGTGGAGTCAGGAAAGACTCGAAACAAAATTTAGAACAGATGACAGAAACTTTAAGTAAAAAAATAGACAGATCTACCCAAAAATTTAATGAGTTTAAGAACAGTTTGACAGTAAAAATGGGGAAGGTAACAACAAGAGTGGATAGGAATGAACAAAATATAATAGGTTTGAGGCATGAAAGGGGACAATTGAAGACCAAAGTTAAATTTTTTTGTGAAGAAGAGATAAATGTTAAAATGACTGAGGTAACGGATTTGTGTAGAGATCAACTAGTAAGGGTTGAAAGAAAGATAAGCAGTACCGGCAGATGAAATTTTACGGGAATAATAGGGTCAACCCCAAATTTTTATAAATAGCGTTCGAAATTTAGTTGGTAATTTATATGATGAACAGGCAAAACTGAACACGGTAAAGGTTTTGTTAAAAGATCATGCTAAGGCCTGGTATAATTTAATAGGTCAAGAAATAGAGTCATATAGTGAGTTCGAGGAAAAAATCTTGAAACACTACTGGAGTGATTATAAGCAAGACCAGGTACGAGATGATTTAATTACAGGAAAATATAAGGGTGAATATGCTGGATCGAGGGAACAATATGCGATTTGCAAGTACAGCACAGCGGAACAGTTGAGTCCACCTTTGACGAACCGACAAATTATTAAGTATCATTCGCGACATTTTAAAATTGAGGTTAGGCAACATGTGGCGTTGCAAAATATCATGGAGAAGGAAACATTTTTAGAATACCTGCAGAGGTATAACGATATTAGCACAGGACGATCGAGAGAGAGTAGGGAAAGAAACGTTAATTTGGTAAGATTCAAAAACAGGGGGGAGAATTTTCAGCGACAAAGGACAAATTACAACTGAAATTCTGGACATAACTGGAAACCTAGGAGAACATTTTACAGAAGTAACAGTGCAACCAGAGGACCAACGCCTAGAACAAGGGTACAGAGACAGAATAACTCAGCAGACATGGACAGGACCCAGATGACGACAGGAGTACGGGACTTTGAAAGTAGTGCTATACCAGAAACGACAAAAAGGACATATGCGGAGGTAGTTGAGAAACAGGGCCCAACGGAGAAAATTGTAATAAACAGGATTTTTAGACAGAGATAAACCAATAGATATACATGTGTATAAATACAAACATCCGCGAGAATTTTTAAAAATCGATGAAGAGGTTGAACCAGAAATGAGGGAAAAATTTTGTTTGCCAATAATAGATGTAAAAATTTTAGATCATGATATAAGATCGTTGCTCGATTCCGGAGCAGAGGCGAGTTTGATATCGGAGAAATTCGTCAGCGAAATTAAGGAAGAGATGTGCGATAAGGTTATGCTAATCAAAAGAAGTCATTTGGTAGCTCCGAATAAAATGAGATTTGCTGTGGTGAATAGCGTTGTGGTGCTGAGAGTAGAGATAGGTTCAGTAAGCTGTGAGCACGAGTTTGTTATTGTGCCTGGACTGAAGTTTAAGGGTATTTTAGAGGTAGATTGTATGATGAGTTGGGGTTAATAATAGATATGGATAGGAGGATAGTTAGAATTAGGGACAGGGTATTGCCCTGGAAAGCAAGTTATGAAGTCACAGAGGATGACACCGGTTTGAGTAATAATGTTATGGGATTAGATGAAAGAGGGTTAAAGAGATCGACACAATTAAATGTCCAGAGAAAAGGTTGGAAGGGTACAAGCTTTGTTGAATAAACATTCTGAATTAGTAAGTGTAGAGGTAAGCACAGCGTTAGGTTACGAGCATGTTTTAGAAGTAGATAATTCTAAACCGTTTAGTGTAAAAATTTATCCAATACCTGCAGCATATAGAGAACAAGTAAATCAAGAGCTCACTAAGATGTTGAAAGATGTCATAATTGAGTTTTCAAACACGCATTTTCTAAATATGTTGGTTGTAGGAAGAAAAAATATAATAGTATTTATTTATGCTTAGATGCAAGGAAGATTAATCAGTGGACGAAACTACAATTTTATTGTCCACCTTACATGGACTCACTTTTAACGAGGCTAAGTGGCAAATTTATTTTTAGTAAATTAGACTTAAGGAATTCTTTCTGGTTAATTCCATTACACAAAAATTCTAGTAAGAATACAGGGTTTTCCGTCGAGGGAAAAGTTTATAATTTCAAGGTAGTACCGTATGGTTTGTCTACGTCGAGTGCAGAATTAATGAAGGCCAAGCAGGCAAGTGTAGGGGCAGATAAACAATTAGAGAGCCAGTGCGTTAATGATAGTTTAATTTTCTGTGAGGTAGTTAAGAAGACAGTAATAGGAATAGAAGAGAATACCAGGGCCCATTTTATTAAATATGTGAGGAGGATGGCTCTGAGTCAGTTTCAAATAGAGATAGGTTAAATAGATAGTTATAGGTAAATAGATAGTTGCAACTAAATTTCAAGTATAGGATAGTGTATAAGCATTAAATAAGGAAATGTAGTAGAAAAAAATACATAAAAATACTTCATATTTGAATGAAAATAAAACTAAAGTTATAGTTATTTTTTTGCTTTTAAATAGGGGATTGTACTGTGGATTTCTAGGCTTAAATCAATGTAGACAAGTCAAACAATTATTTATTTCTAGGTATCCTGTATATAAAAATCAATTTCGAATTTAAAACGTTTTAGTATATTTAAATAGGTATAGGACAAAGTAAAATAATGTAGGTTTGATTTTTGTGCTTCAATTTAAAATTAGTATAATAATTAATTACTAATCGGATCGATGGCAAGGTTAGAAATAGGTGTATGTGTTATTATAAAAGCTTTTCATGTAGAATGTAAAGTAAAAATCGATCATTTACGCGAAGAAGGTGAATTTCGTGAGGCTAATATAAAGCTTAAACATTTATGTAAGTTGTCAAGGTTTAATATACGCAAACAAGCTACAACGGTTATAAATTTCAAAAAATGAACATACAAACAAACAAAACGATTCCCGTAAAGCTTTTAAACATTGAGAATATATTTCTACGTAGAAATCGTTTATTCAAACAACAGGTCTATAAGAGGAAACCGACGGTTCCATGTATAAACAGATCGATAAAATCAAGCAAGAGACGATATTTGACATGTGTTAGAAACAGAGGGAAGATATCATATGGTCAGTTGTAGTAACTTTCAAACGTCTGTAAGACGAGGACATTTTTAAAGGGAATAAGCGGGATAAAGATGCAGCGTGTTTGCAAAAGATATTGATTTTATAGGTTCACGGAAAATAGAGAGAACAACTATGAACAAGGTGGTTATAGAGGAAAAAGGTAAAAGAGATTGAAAACGTGGTGTAGACAAGGATACCAAAAAAGTAGAAATGATATAAAAAAGTTAGGTAGGGTATGAAGTAAAGGCAGGAAGATGTTATGATCGAGTAGAAGTGAGATAATAGTATGTACGCGCAGATGAGAGGCGTGTTTCTAATTGTTTGGAGGTAATAGCAGAAGTAAGAATTTCAGAGAAAACCAGAACGCTTGTTTTCGCTACAAAATTCTTAGTTTTTGAAGACTGTTGGAAAAGGGGAGGTCGAAATTTGCAGAAAAGAACGACGGTTGTGTTGTTGTGCACGGTAGTTTTAAGAAAGGTGTCATCCATTGGAGAAATTTTACGGGAAAAAATGTATTGGTTAAAATTGGGGTGAGATTTTCGTAGAATGTTTATGAGGGATACGTGCAACTTGAAAAGGAGTTTTGGGTTATATAAACGTGCTGGAGGCGGCATTCGCTCTTTTAATTTTTTATTCTGTTGAACATCTTCATCCTCGCTTCAGACTACAGTTCGCGACTAGTGCAGTCCGACATTTTATATTTCAAGTGATTAAAGCACAAGTTGGTACAACATTTAAAATCGGAGTGAAGCGTATAAGACTGATTTGTAAAATGAAACAGGATGAATTGTAAGTAATGAATTCTTTATAATTTGGTTGATGGTGCTTTTTGCACATTGGTTGAAAGATGAGAATGTTTATGGATCTGTAGCGGCAGTCCAGAGGGTGTATGAGTATTGTAATTTGGATGCCAAGCGAGTTCAAGGAATAATTGCTGTTCCTGATGGCATGCAGCAATGTGGAGTAATCCTGGCTGAGCATTCGATAAAGGAGAGCATCTTAAGAGGTAACTTCATGGTAGTGAGTTGGATGAAAAATATTCCAGATAATGACTTTCTTTTAAAACTGTTGTTGTGGTGTTTATTTGTGGTTAAACTATCAGTGATTTTGGGGTGTATTTTTATGGACATAAAATTAAACTATTTACCTTTACGACGGGAGTATTTAAAAATGTAAATAGGTGTATATAATATAATTGTAAATATTTTTTTTTGTACGAGATAAACGGGTCTTTTGTTAGAAATTTTTAGGTGCTGAGATTTTGTACGCATATACAGAAGGGTTTATACTGAGGTCAAAATAGAGCAGGTGAAAGTAAAGTAAAGTTCTGAGATAGGCCCTTCTACTTTAAAATGAGCATATGAATATAGTCAAATCTGAAAATCTCTGTTGTATTAAAATGATGATATATAATATAGAGGAAAAGAATTAAATATTTGATGATGATCGGTAATGTACATATTGAGATTTTGTGGTTTTCATTTTTATTGTGTCAGAATAAAAGAGGATGTACTTTTGGTTAGTCGGATTATTTTTTTCTTTTTCTTATTTTTTTTAAAAAAGAAGGGTAATAATGAACTGTAGTGAAGACGAGCAGCCGTGGTTAGTATCCCTGAAGAAGCAGTGAGAAGAGTGTGGAGTCATTTATGGAGTGCATCTTCAGAGGATATCTAACTAGAACATATCGTGATAAATAAATTCGAATTAAAATTTATTTAGGTGATGATTAGAGAAGTTTTACAAGGTTTTGAGCAGTGGTAAGTTCACAATATTAGGGCTCAAAAGTAAGTAAGTAGTAAGTAAGTAGTTAATTACACAAGGTAAGTTGATAAATACTATCGTATAGCTTAGACAAAAATGCCAAACGTAATTGAAAGTTAGGTTTATGTATAGTTGTGTACACGATTTCAATTTGTAAATTTCCCAATTGTCGTCATCGGTTTCGGTGGCGTAATTGGTAAACGCATGGTTCTGAGAAAACCAAGATACAGGTTCAAGGCCTGTCCAAGACCTTATATTTTCCATCTTTCAATTACTAGCCCGATTTAAAATGATCGTTTGGGATTTGCATAAAAGTCTAAGTTATTATTTCATCTTATTCACTGTAATACGATAGTATTTATCAACTTGCCTAGTGTAATTAACTACCTAAAATATATATATATATATTGCTGTGATAAGGGGTTGTTTAAGGGTGTACTTTACAGTAAAGGTCGTTTAGAAATGAGAAATCATCATAGGAAGCAGAAAACTGCATTTATTTAGTAAAAGAATTGAGAAATGGAGATAGTTTGTAAATAGTAAGCAGTCAACACCCTGTATATAAAGTATAAATAGTTTTAAGCAACGCATATAGACACACAAAGACGCATAGTTAGCGTAGAAACAAGGAACACATGCATTAAGTAGATAGTAAATATTTAACACCCTGTAGATAGAGTTTTAGTTAATTTAGGTAAGGCGAGTAATGATATTTTTCAGTGGAAACACGCGTATTTTGTAAGTAAACATAATAAAGAGTGTAATTAAACACGCATTCAAAAGAGTTCCAAACAATTAGGTTAATACGGAGATAAGAGATAGAGCTTCAAGAAGGATAGTGTAAATGCGTACAAAATAGTTAACCATTTTTAATAAGAAAGGAGATTAAAAATTGCGTAAATAACATGCAGATATGAAAATTAAAAGTCGAATTGCATCAGTTGTTTATGAAAAGCAATTAAATTCGTCAAAACACCGCATGTTTGATAACAAGACAGCTGCGAGCAGGCCACAATTATTTGAAAGAATAGAAAATTACATCAAAAACTACTTTAAATGCAAAGATTTGATTGGTTAAAATGAGCGACGAGTTTGTAAACCATACCCACTGACGGAGTAGGAGATCAATGATATATTAACAGGTACAGCGATAACGAACTCAGTTTTCAACTCAACAAAGGCCGAGGTACGCCACTATGAAATAAAGTGTGATACGTAATAATAATTAAAGTGAAAAATTGTATAAGTGCGAAGATAAAAATTATGATTGCCGATTAAACGGCTCTGAAGCCGGGGAGAATAATTCAATTTCGAGTCCGGGAAGAATAATATTACAAGTTCGAGTTTGGGGAGGATGATAATCCAATTCTAAGTTTGGGGAAATTGATAAGAAGTAATAAGTCTGAATGAGATGACAATAAATTGGGGTGCATAAGTATAAGTTAATAATAGTAGTTCAGAAGGTGATGGCAATAATTTAAATGCAATGGTTCAAGCGTGTGGATAGACAATATTTCGAATGGGCATGTAATAATCCTGAATTGAGTGAAAATAATTTTTATTCAAACGGATGGCTTAATGCATGGGAAATATTAGCTGATTATGGATGCGTCAATGCGAAGAAAATAGACCAGGTTATATTTTTAGTTATAAGACATTATTTTTTTATTTTTTTATTTGAATATTGAATTTGCTTAATATAAATAAATGTGAAAAAGTCAACAAAACAGAGGACTTGCATACGTATAAAGTGCGTGATATGATAAGAGGTTTTGAACGTTCCACACTTCTTTTATAAAAATAATAGGTTTTTTTGGTGACTTTGGGTTTGATTAAAAAGGTATATGATTTTTGATAAAGGAGATTTACAACATTAATTAATTGAAAAGTGTATTTTAAATAATTTACAAAAACTGTACATAATATTTGTTTCATTGTATAAAACTGAATTTTATAATTCCAAATAAATGTTAGTCGAGGTCATAAGATAAAGTTAATGGGAGTGATTTGATAATTTAAACAATCAAGGAGAAGCTATAAGTTGAATACGAAATTGATAACGAGTAAGGCGGTAACATCAAAATTTTGTTATTGGTCAACAAGGTAGGTTCAAGTTAAAATCCAGTTAAGTTTCTGGAGGAAATTCTATAGCAATGTTAATAAGGCGGCCCAACGTCGGAGAACGATAATTCCAATTTTTGTTTATACATAGCAAGATTAATATGTCGCATCATCGTGAGGGCACGATTTTATCACAGTAAAGTACAACCTGAGATTAAGAGACACGAATTAAAACTCAATAAAATACAACCTGAGATTAAGAGGCACGAGTTAAATTAAAAATAAATTTAAAAATACGATCGCGAGATTTATAATAAATTAATTAAACTAAACCCGACATTTAAAAAGTTTCAATTAGCGGAAAATCAAGAAATTTGTACAGTAATTAAAGTTAGGTAGATTTATTTAGTATTTAAAAGTTTAGAGTAAATATAATAATGGATAAAAGAATACGGGAAACAAAGAAAGCTTTAAGACAACAAGGAGTGGAGATAGAATCCCAGGAGAACGTGATAATTCAGGGAACCAGTTCCAGTAAAGAAAGGCGAACTTCACAAGAAACCAAAATGATGGAGATCTTAATGGCATTAAACAATAAGATAGACAGGAGTGAAGAAGCCATAAAAATAATTACAACAAAAATGAATGAAAACAGCGAGAAATTGGGGAATAAAATCAAAATTCTTAGTAATGGACTGAAGGAAACGAACCAAACGATCGCTGAAATTAAGGAACAAATGCAAGAAAAAATTGGACGAGTTTCTGAAGAAATAGAATGCGTATGGGATCATATTACATTAGTTAAAACAAAACTAGAAAAATACGAAAGCGAGTCTAACGATAAAATTACGGATTTAAATATTAAATTGGGTAAAATTGAAGAAAATTGCGAAACGGAGTTCAGATCAATAAATCAAGAGATAAATAATTTAATAAGTAATCCAATAAATTTTAATAGAGAACCAATTAGGCTAGTTCAAACGAACCCTTTAATTGAACAGTTTACGAAATTTTACGGGGACGAAAAATTAAATCCGAAGATATTTCTGAAAAATTTTAATATGTTAAAACGGGATTCCACAGTCAAGTTATATAAATTAAATTTAATCAAAGCGATGCTATGAGGAGATGCTGAAAAGTGGTATAATTTAGTTGAGAGTGAAATAGACACATTTGCACAGTTTGAGCGGAAATTTTTACGTCAATTCTGGAGTGACAATTAGCAAAATAGAATTCGGGATAACCTGAGTACGGGAAGATACGATTCGGAGAAAGGGATAACGCGAGAATTATATGCGATTGAGAAATTTACTGTAGCGAAGCAATTGGATCCGTCTTTAGAAGATAAGCATATTATAAGATATTTAAAAGGTCATTTTAACGCTGAAGTAAAGCGATACATAACGACGCAGAATGTAGCAGATAGGGATACATTTATTGGTTATTTGCAGAGATATGATGATTTAGAATTTGATTATAAAATAGAAAATAATGTTAGGGATCGACGCACGAATTTTATAAGGAATACGGAGACTCGGAATAATTATCAAAGGAACAATTATAATTATGATCGTGGAAGAAATTTTAATAGGGGGAACTATAGCAATTTTAATAATGATTTTAGGCAAAACAGGAATACTGGTCAGATACCAAGGCAACGAATGGAGTGAACGAATCATGAAGGAAATTATAATGGTAGAGGAATAAATAGGCAGGAAAATGATGATCGACAGACGCAAACAAGGGATATTAATAGCACGCAAATAAGGAATACGAATCGCACAGATACAGGGATAACGAGTCAGGCAGGACTTCAACGCGAGATCAGGATTTTTGAGTACGGACGAACCAAGGAAAATTCTACGAATTAACGGATATGAAAACCAGCGCGAGTTTATTAAACATGAAATGGATAATGGATTAGGAAGATTTGAAAGGAACTTATTACCAATAATTAATTTAAAGGTGGAAGATAAAATAGTTAAAGTGTTAATTGATACTGGGGCAGAGGCATCACTTGTTGCGGAAGAATTTGTTAAACGAGAAAAATTGGGGCATAAAGCGATACCTATAACGAGGTGTAATTTGGTGGCACCAAATAATAAGAGATTTAGTGTGATAAATGAAATGGTAATTCTGAGATGTGAAATGGGAGATATGAAATGGGAAAATAATTTTATGGTAGTACCTGGACTGAAGATAGATGTTATATTTGGGATGAATATGATAGATAAGTTGGGGTTGAAAATAAATACGGAATGCAAAAAGATTGAGTGTAATGGGAAATATATTAAATGGTATGAAGAAGGGAATATTGAAATAGAAGACGACTGCGTGAATATTAATCAGTTTAGTGATGAAATAGATAATAGGGATAATGAAAATGAAAATATTAAGTGTCCAGATGATTTAAGAAATAGGGTGAATATATTATTGAATAAGCATTCAGAATTAATTGGGTCGAAGTCGAGAATTGCCACGGGTTATGTGCACAAGTTGGAAATAATAAATACAGAACCGTTTAACACTAAAATATATCATATTCCAGTAGTATATAGGGATAGAGAGAAGAAAGAAATGGAAGAAATGTTACATGAAGGTATTATAGAAAGCTCCAGTACGAATTTTGTGAATTCATTAGTAGTCGTCATGAAGGAAAGTGATAATAGTATTAAGTTGTGTATAAATACAAGTGAAATTAATAAGCGAACGAAGCCGCAATACAATTGTCCACCAACGATAGATAGAATATTAGGGAGAATAGGTAATAGGAAGATTTATAGCAGATTATGTTTAAAAAGTTCATTTTGTTTGATTCCATTAGCGAGAGAATCAAGGAAGTATACGGGTTTTTCGGTAGAAGGAAAATTATACCAATTTCGGGTGGTCCCGGTTGGTTTGTCCTCGAGTACAGATGCATTAGAGAATGTGATGAAGAATATTTTGGGACCGTATGAGGAATTTAGTATCCACTATATGGATGAAGTATTGATATTTAGTGATAGTGTAGAGGAACAACACTTAGATATGATATTATTAGAATTAAATATAGCAGGTTTAAGGTTAAATTTATAGAAGTGAATTCTTTCAAGATAAAGTTAAATTTCTGGGATATCAAATCAGCACGAAGAGGCACATTTATAGATAAAAATATGGTTGAAATATAGATTAAAAGGACCCAGATTTAAGAGTGATAAAGGGGAAGTTAGAAATAAATAAATTTAATTGACCCATGCAAAGAAAGTTGAATAGATAAAAGGAAATGTAAAATAAATTATGAATAGGTATAAATAGAAAAATAGAATAGGATTTGAATATAAGAATAGGTATAGGTATAAATAGTATAGTATAATAGGACATAGGCATGAGATAGATAAAATGTAAATATGAGTTTAATAAAGAAAATAGTTAGATTTTGAAATGGAAATAAAATATAATAATTTCATACCAATGTGAGTTTAAGTTCACGTTGGGCGCCAAAATGGACATTGTTATAAAATTTTATATTTTAATTTGGGGAATTATGCTGTGATAAGTGGTTGTTTAAGGGTGCACGTCATAGTAAAGGTCGTTCGAGAGAATGAATGATTAGAATAGGCAGCAGAAAACCACACTTATTTAAGAAAATAAGTAAGAAATAGACATAGTTTGTACATAGTAAGTAGTCAACACCCTGTACATAGAGTAGAAATAGTTTTTGGGCAACGCAGGTAAACATAGGAAGACGCATGGTTGGCGTAGGAATGAGAAATGCATGTAATAAGCAAATAGTAAATATTAAATACCCTGTAGATAAAGTTTAGTTAATGTAGGTAAAACAAATAAGGATATTTTCAGTGGAAGCGCGCGTAATAAATGATAAAGTGTAATTAGACACGCATTAAGAAAAAGAGTTCCAGACAATTAAAGTAATACGGATATAGAAATAAAGTTTCAGGCAGTTAATATAAATGCATACAAAGATCTAATCATTTGATAAGAGGAATGATTAAAAATTGCGTGAATCACATGTAAACATGGAAATTTAAAATCGGGTTGCATCAGTTGTTTATAGAAAAGCGAGTAATCTATTAAAATACAGCATGGTGATATGAAAGACAGCTGTGGACAGGTGGTGATTATGAGGAAACGAAGAGCATTGCATCAGAAACTGTTCAATATGTAATTATTTGATTGGTCAGAGACAAGCGACGAGTTCTAGACCAAACCCACGCATGGAGAGGAATTCAGATTATATTAGCAAGCACCTTGATGGGAAAGTCAGTTTGAACTCAATGAAGGCCGAAGTGCATTGCCATTAAATAAAGTAATACGCAACAAGTATAAAAGTGAGAAATAAAATGAGTGCAAATATGAAGATAATTACCGTTTAAACGGTTTCGAGGTCTGCGGGAAATTGACTAGGATTATGATGTTAAGAAAAATACAGTAATACAATTTAAATGTCAAGGGAAGAAGAAGAATAATACAATCGTGAAGTACAGGGGTGAAACAAACTACTATTTTAAGTCTGGGGCAAGAATGATAAATTTGAAGAATTGAAATAAATTGGGTATATAATTTAATGGTGGTGATCCATGGTAATAATTTGAATGGAATCCAGAATTGGGAAGATCATTTTTGGAAGCGTCGATGTGAAAAATATAAAACCAGGTCAGATTTTCAGTTATAAGACATTTGTTTTTCTATATGAATTTTTATTTTATTTTAATATTGAATTTGCTAAAATAAGAAATGCTTGTGAAAAGTCAACAAAGAAGTTGCACACGTATTGAACAGTAATAAGAAAACAGGTATAGAATATTCTACATTTGTTGGTAAAGATCTTAATTTTCTTTGATGACTTTGGGTTTTGAGTAAATGATTGTTAATAAATGAGATGTATAAAATTAACTGATTGAAAAGTGTATTTCGAATAATTTCAAAGCTGTACATAACATATTGGTTCATTATACAAAATCTAAATTTACTGAATTTTATAATTGCAAATAAATGCTAGCCGAGGTCATAAGATTAAATAGTACAAAGGCGGAGCCATCAGTTGAGCAGGAAAGTGATAAGTCGCAAGGCGGTAACGTATCGAATTTTGCCATTGGTAGATAGAGTTGTTTATGATAAAGTCCAGTTGATAGCGATATTAAGAAAACAGCTGGAGAAGGAAATAATCACTTAATCGTGAATATTAAAATGGTGGTCCAATAATTTAGAGTATAGCAAATAAATAATGCAAACACAAAGTCGGGGCATGGTAATTATTCCAATAACATAGCAATAAAGAGGCAGCCTAACGAAGGGGTTTGAGTATCGAATATTATAGCAATAAAGATAACAATAACGTAGGGGCATGATGAAATTTAATATTACAGCAATAAATATATATATATATATATATATATATATATATATATATATATATATATATATATATATATTGTATTGTATTATATTGTATTGTATATCTTTATTATTTAAATAGCATTGAAACAAATAACTATTAACTCAAGAAGTAATTCTAGCGAGATTTGGACTATGAGTCCACTCTTACACCTAACTAGAGATTACTTGAAAATTGACAGATAATTAAATAAAAATATTAAAAATAAAAATAGAATAAAATAAAATAAGCATTTTTACAGTGTTTAAACAAATAAATAAATATTCCTTAGCCATACATATACATACTCGCATGCCATCGCTTTCATGCTCATACATAGAAATAACAAAAACACTGTCACACAACAGGCACTTAATAAATAAATTTAAATAAATAAATATAAGTATAAATAATTAAATAAATAGTATACCTTTGACATACACATTCACATACGCGCGTATATCACTCACCATACTCATACATACATAACAAAAACACTCAATCAAACAACAACACTTAATCTCAAAACCCATGCATCCTAAATGTAACTACTGTTGCGATAGTTGATACTCCCGATACGTTTGTCGGAACTTAATTGTGATAGAATTTCTTATAATGGTAGGAATCGAGTTCACAGTGAAGAACTGGAAACCACAAAGAGGAATGATACACTTCAGTTCGATGATGTGGAATTTTCAACCAGGTTATCATCTCTGATGTTGTAGTGGCCGTTAGATAAAGGCTAAAATTTTGTAGTAAGGTAGTTTGGACCAATCGCATAAAACTTAAACAACATTATCGCTTGATGTAATTTCCTCTGGTTATGCAGCTTTAATCAGGATAATTTCTTAAAAATGGTGAGATGTGATCATGGCGCTTAATATCAAATATAAAGCGAATGCAGCTATTATGAACTTTTGCAAACGATCACCACTAATCTGGGGCAAATTATTATACACAACATCTCCATAATCGAAAATGGGCTGGATTACTTGGACCAATTTGATTTTAAACAAATTGGTAAAATCGTCTAATTCTATTGAGACCATGCAGCGAAGCAAAACTTTTGACATGTGTATAGTGTGTGGTTCTTCCAAGATAGGGTCGCGTCAATAACAACTCCAAGACTTTTAACGACCGCGGCAAAGTTTGATTAGCGACCCACCCAATTGAAGAGGCGGGAGTATCGATTGGTCAGTTTACCAAACAATTTGGAAGATCCGAATACAATTGCTTCACATTTACAAAGATTTATTGTTAGTTGGTTTCGTCTCCCCATGATTTTATTATAGCAAGATCAGAATTAATATTGATAAATGTATTTAGTAAATCATTAGGATGACAGTGACAATATATTTGAATGTCGTCGGCATAACAATGGTACTTACTAAATTTGAGAACCTTATTAATATCTTGAATATACAAAGAAAACAGAAAAGGACCAACACACTTCCCTGTGGAACCCCTGCCTGCAGATTCGCCCAATTAGAAAATTGATTTCCTTCATCATTGACAACACGTTGTTCACGGCCGTTAAGGTATGATTTAAACCATTCAAGAGCGCTATCGGAAAAGTTATATAGCATATTAAGCTTTGCAAGTAATATTGCAAAATTAAAATTATTAAAAGCTGCTAAAATCTAATTGCACAAGAACAGTAAGCTGTTTTTATCCATGGCTTGCCTAATATCATCAATTATACAAATTAAGGCCGTAGAGGTAATATGGAATTTGCGAAAACCAGACTGGTATTTATCAAAGGTTATTTAGGTGAAAGTAGTCAAGTAGTTGATCGAGCTATATATTCAATTAATTTAGAGAGTTGGAAGGATACTAATTGGGCGAAAGTCAGAGGAGATAAAGAACTTTTCTTCTTCTTAGGTAACGGACGAACCAGCGCTTGTTTCCAGCATTCAGAAAAGTACTTGTTAAGAACGAACAGTTTACAATAGACAGAAGGGCTTCCATCAGACTAGGAAACTATATAGAATCATTGATTTAGATATTCCATCGACCCTATTGCGCTCGATTTGATGCGCTTAAACGCTTTATGGACAGTATTTTATTTACAGTTTGAAAATAAAATTTAGGATATACAGGAGAATTTAACGAAGTGATATTTTTAATATTTCTTTCAATAAGAATTGAGTCTGCACAAATTATAGCTACAAAGTGATTGTTTAATTCATTTAAACTTAACACATTTGGTGAACGAATGGAATGTTTACCAACTCCCAACGTTTGTAACTCTTTCAGGTTTTGGCAGAACTTAAATTTGACGACAGCAGTACAAATGCCGTAACTTAGAATTGCGGATTAATTGTTTAGTTTTATTACGAAATAACTTATAACGTGAATGATTTTCCAACGTAGGTAGTCGTTGAAACTGAACTGCAGCAGCGTCTCTGAAACGTCTCATTTCCTGTATTTGATCGTTTAGCCACGATGCTTTGCTTTGTAATCGAACCATTTTAATTGGAGCATGAAGATTGTAGAGGTCAGTAACAAAGGAGATAAATGATTGCAGTTTGCAGTTGACATTAGGCAAACAGTCAATTTGATTCCACGGTATGAGCATGAGCATCCTTTGTAATTTGTTTAATATCCATATGTTTAAAATCTCTGAATGTTTTATATTTTGGAATAAATTTCGGTAGTTTTGCTGAATAACATACATATATGAGATCATGTTTAGACAGTTCAAGAATGGGGAACTGGCCAAATTGAATTACTTTTCTTTCTTTAGCAGCATTATATGATCTATACTTGAATGCACCTCATGAGTGGCAGTGATTAGATGGTGAGTTGGCATAAGAGGCAGTAAACTTAAGTTGCACGAATTTATAATATTTCGTAAACACCGAACGTCATAAGTGTCCTTAGTGATATTTATATTGAAATCACCTAGTACAATGATATCACTATATACTGGTATGAACTGAAATAGAATATCCTCAATGTCGGACAAATAGCCAGAATTGGTGGACGATATATAGTGCCAATCAGGATCTTCAATGCATGAACGAAATCTCAACAAACATGTGTTCGGGTCTAGCATGATATGCAGATTGCGAGCTAGCGATCAACTTAGCAATGGGTCCTCCCTTACATATAAAGCTACTCCGCCGCCACGTTGTTTGGTTCTATCATTTCTTAATATACGATATCCGTGCAGATTTACTAGATTATCTGAGAGTGAAGGTTTGAGCCAAGTTTCGGATATAGCAATGCAATGCACCACTAAATTCAAAGACATTAGAAAAATCGTCAATTTACTTAATAACGACTCGAGTTCACATGACAGCAATGAAAAGCCCTTGAATCGCCGTAATGCCTGTTGTAGAACGAGTCGAAGCAGATGGGACGCTAGACAGAAGAGACAAAATATCAGGTTCCTCGTCTGGGGTATCTACATCGATTTTACAAAGGTGTATTCAGCCATTGCAAAAGGAAAAGTTAAAGAGAGAGAATAAAACAGGGTTTACAGATTAAGCGCCCGCAACTCACACAAGGAATCATACAAAAGCATAGAAAAACAACTAAATACATAACTAAACTTAAACCTAATGGGTACATAATTGAAGCAAGAGTCCGATAGTATTTGGGCCACGAACAAATACGCTGTATAGAGGATAAATGAATAATTATTATCCAAAATGCAAAAAAAAAGAAAAAGGAAAAATTAAATTATTTAATCAGATAATATTACCCAACTATAACGATATAGATGTAATCGTAATAAGACCTAGTTATGTAGATTTTGTAATCCGTGTTGTTGGCTACAGGTGTATTGTAATGTTTAGTCGTGTTGTCCGAAGTCTTACGGGAATCGAGCTGCCGCCTTAAGATGTTCCATAGTGGTGATGAGAAATTTTTTCCTGCTTGAAAAACATGTATTTTCATCATCATTTTGTTTCGACCTTACTTAAGGTCGGTTTGACGCAGTTCTAACTTCTTTTCTATTCTGTGCTAATCTAGAAAGCTTTACATACCCTTCACAACCTAAATTTCTAATAATTTGACTAATACAGTTTGGTCCTATATCCTTCTATCTTTTCCTATCCAGCTGGCTCTACATAAATATTAGCAACCTAATGGTTGTTAAAGAACTCTAACATGTTTCAATGATTACAATTTATAAGGAAATGAAATATAACCTGGTTATCCGCTTCAAAAAAGGAAAAGTGTTAAATTATATGTTATGGTAATGCTTAAGCAACGAATCGCTGCCAACATGCCAGACCGCTACCTAATTGTGAGTTATGTCATGGTGACGTTTATTAAATTATATGTTATGGTAAGGTTTAAGCAACGAATCGCTACCAACATGCCAGACCGCTACCTAATTGTGAGTTATGTCATGGTGACGTTTATTAAATTATATGTTATGGTAAGGTTTAAGCAACGAATCGCTACCAACATACCAGACCGCTACCTAATTGTGAGTTATGTCATGGTGACGTTTATTAAATTATATGTTATGGTAAGGTTTAAGCAACGAATCGCTGCCAACATGCCAGACCGCTACCTAATTGTGAGTTATGTCATGGTGACGTTTATTAAATTATATGTTATGGTAAGGTTTAAGCAACGAATCGCTACCAACATGCCAGACCGCTACCTAATTGTGAGTTATGTCATGGTGACGTTTATTAAATTATATGTTATGGTAAAGGCTTAAACAACGAATCGCTACCAACATGCCAGACCGCTAACTAATTGTGAGTTATGTCATGGTGACGTTTATTAAATTATATGTTATGGTAAGGCTTAAGCAACGAAGCGCTACCAACATGCCAGACCGCTACCTAATTGTGAATTATGTCATGGTGACGTTTATTAAATTATATGTTATGGTAAGGCTTAAGCAACGAAACACTACCAACATGCCAGACCGCTACCATATTGTGAGTTATGTCATGGTGACGTTTATTAAATTATATGTTATGGTAAGGCTTAAGCAACGAAGCGCTACCAACATGCCAGACCGCTACCTAATTGTGAGTTATGTCATTGTGACGTTTATTAAATTATATGTTATGGTAAGGCTTAAGCAAGCAACGAAGCGCTACCAACATGCCAGACCGCTACCTAATTGTGAGTTATGTCATGGTGACGTTTATTAAATTATATGTTATAGTAAGGCTTAAGCAACGAAACGCTACCAACATGCCAGACCGCTACCTAATTGTGAGTTATGTCATGGTGACGTTTATTAAATTATATGTTATGGTGAGCTTAAGCAACGAAGCGCTACCAACATGCCAGACCGCTACCTAATTGTGAATTATGTCATGGTGACGTTTATTAAATTATATGTTATGGTAGGCTTAAGCAACGAAACGCTACCAACATGCCAGACCGCTACCTAATTGTGAGTTATGTCATGGTGACGTTTATTAAATTATATGTTATGGTAAGGTTTAAGCAACGAATTGCTACCAACATGCCAGACCGCTACCTAATTGTGAGTTATGTCATGGTGACGTTTATTAAATTATATGTTATGGTAAGGCTTAAACATCGAATCGCTACCAACATGCTAGACCGCTAACTAATTGTGAGTTATGTCATGGTGACGTTTATTAAATTATATGTTATGGTGAGCTTAGCAACGAAACGCTACCAACATGCCAGACCGCTACCTAATTATGAGTTATGTCATGGTGACGTTTATTAAATTATATGTTATGGTAAGGCTTAAGCAACGAAGCGCTACCAACATGCCAGACCGCTACCTAATTGTGAGTTATGTCATGGTGACGTTTATTAAATTATATGTTACGGTAAGGCTTAAGCAACGAAACGCTACCAACATGCCAGACCGCTACCTAATTGTGAGTTATGTCATGGTGACGTTTATTAAATTATATGTTATGGTAAGGCTTAAGCAACGAATCGCTGCCAACATGCCAAACCGCTACCTAATTGTGAGTTATGTCATGGTGACGTTTATTAAATTATATGTTATAGTAAGGCTTAAGTAACGAAACGTTACCAACATGCCAGACCGCTACCTAATTGTGAGTTTGTCATGGTGACGTTTATTAAATTATATGTGATGGTAAGGCTTAAGCAACGAAACACTACCAACATGCCAGACCGCTAACTAATTGTAAGTTATGTCCTGGTGACATTTAGTTAACTGATTTTTATTTTTTTTTGTTTTGTTTTCGAACTTACTTAAAGTCGGTTTGACGCAGCTCTAAATTCTTTTCTATTCTGAGCTAGTCTAAAGGTCAACATACCCTTCACAACCTAAATCTCTAATAATTTGACTAATATAGCTTTGTCTAGGCCTTCCTACTCTATTTTTATTTGGTAGTCTATAATCTAAGACTTTACTAAATAGTCCCTCATGTCTTAACTGGTGCCCTATCATTCTATCTCTCCTGACAATTGTTTCCACATACAGGGTTCTCACCTATACTTCTATAAACTTCCTCGTTTGTTACTCTATCTGTTCAACTAATCTTTAACATTCCCCTATAACACCAAGTTTCAAAAGCTTCTATCTTTTCTTATCTACCTCTTTAATTGTCCAAGTCTCACTATCGTACAATAGAATGCTCCGTATGTACGACTTTAAGAAACTTTTCTATTATCTAAACTAATACTATTAGCTATTAGTAAGTTTTTCTTTTAAAACATTTTTCTAGCTTGAGCTATTCTAGCTACTATATCCCTTCTGCTACGTCCATCTTTTGTAATTATACTACCTAAATAGCAAAAATTCATCTACCTCCTCTAACTCGGTATTACCTATTTTAATTTTGGTTTAGAACTAGGCTGTAACTCACTTGTCATTATCTTTGTCTTTACCGAGTTAATTCTCATACTATAGTTACTAAAAATGTAAAATATTTAAAACTCTCCTAACTCTTTTCTAGACTCTGCTATAATGGCTATATCATTTGCAAAACGTAACATGTCTATTTTCTGTCCCTGTACACTAATACCTATCTCTTTTCTCTCTAGCTAAGTTTAAAGCTTCCTCAATATAAACATTAAAATCAAGGAGACAGTATACAACCCTGTCTAACACCATTTCTAATCTTAGCTTTTTTATTTCATCAAATCTAATTACTACGCTTTGGTTTTATATAGACTGTAAATAATTTTTCTATCCCTATGAGAGATTCCTATTTTTTGTAAAACTGTTACAGGCTATGCAAAATTATAAAATCTGTAAAAAAAATTAAAGGGCACTAGCTAGCGGAAGGTCGTGGATCATATAGAGGTTAAAATTTTGCATAAAGGTTAAATTAATCTATAATATACTACAAAGATTTGGCACTTACCTTTCATAAATATTGTGGCTTAATGACAATTACCAAGGGCGCAGACAAGTCGAGAATGTCCAAATGTTTGTGCAAAACCTTGAGAGACTTGTCATCCCAAGGAGGACAATTGTTCCTTTTAATCAATTCCTAACTTTTTACTACTTATGCAACTTCCATGATAAAAATAAAAACTATTGACTTAATCAACGGCAAACAAAACTATTTAATTAACAGAGCAATAAACGTGAACCTCTTACATTCATTGATTTTAATTTAGAAATTTAATTGAATAAATGAATATGGAATTATGAAAATTTTGCGTACATAAGTAATTCCCAAACACTTGTATATGAAAGAAAACTTATACTTTAAATTCTACACTAAATTAATCCTACGGTTTATGGCCAAAACGTCCTAACAAATAAATTAACTAAAAATTGGTCATGCTACTTAACTAAAAAAACTTACTTACTAAAAATTGTCCATTGTTTAATGGCTTGCCTTCCAACGTAGAACAGCTCTTAAATTGGGGAGAGAATCTCGCTTGTTGCTCTTGTTGTTTGTAATTTTAAATAATTAATTGGCACACGAACCCGGCAGGATCTTATTGACAATATTAACTTAACTTGCGTCACACGCACAAGCCTTTATTACTTTATTCACTATAAATCCGCGAACATACGGGCGTAACCCTCGCAAATCTGGAAGAGTTAATTACTCCTTTCCAATTTCACTATTGTGATACTAAGTGTACAATTCCATATCTGTGATGCCGGAGAACGCTACCCGCGAACTACGTTTCTTTTCTACCTCTGATCCACGGACAGCCCCATTGAAATCTCCGTCTTTGGCTAAAGCCTACGTTATATAGATTAATTCCTACCTAACCATTATTTACGTCATATTTCTGTTATCCAATAACTGGACAACAACCTCCCAAAAACAAGATTTAGAAACCAAATCCAACCCTTTTGAGATGAGGGTCACGGAAGCAATTATTTTCTAAGGGTTTAAATATATTGTATCTTCTAAGAATTTCTTAATTACTGAAATGTGGACCATACCCATGGCGACAGTAGTCTGCCATTAACAAAAACCGGTTAACCCACTTGAGCCAAAATGGATTTTAAATACAATGGATGTCTCCAGACTACTTAAAATTACTTGCAATCTTTGAACAAATCAAATTAAAAATAGTTTTCGCTATTTATAATGTTTCGTTTTCTATAACCCGCTGTCAATCAAAGAAATTATTAAAAAAATTAAGCTTTTCAACAGAAAATTGCTTTTCTTTATTTACGTTAAAAGGTACTATTCCATTTTAATTTTATCAGATTCGTCAATCTGTAACCGATCTAAGCTTTAAGAGGGTTATTGTATTTGATTTACATGGGTAGAGCTTTAAATTATAATGACTTGCCGCTGGAATTTCTAATAGTTTAGCCTTAAGCTATTTGTAAACCTGGTCTTTTATGAGGGATTCTACTAAAATATGAAAGTAATTTATTGTGGAATTTTTGTCTATAAGTTATGCAAGTTAATGAATTTTAATTAATTAATTGATCTGTTTATTAGTTAACATATATATATATATATATATATATATATATATATATATACAAAGTTCTCTGTAGTTACTTTTGTATCATGCCCCGCTGTTGGGCCGTCAAAGTTCTACGTATCTTTACCTGTTGTAACTCCCCTAAATTTTTAATATTGTTACAAAATTTTCCACCTACCTGAAATTGAAGCCCTACCACCTAGACTTGCAATTCATACCATCTAACAACAACATTCTATGTAGGTGCCTTCCCATTTAGACGCCAAAACCTCCAGCTTCCTCAGAGATATTCGCCATCGCTGCTTACTCATTTCCTGAAAATCCTACTCTACTAAAAATAACGTAGATTGCCAAAAGTACATCACTATTTATTAGTATATCCAGTTTGTTACTTATAATTTCAATTTACATTCCTCATATATTTCAATCTCTAACACATTTTATCCATTGTAAAAATAAATCTCATTTTAAAGAAAATAATTTTGAAATTTTATTACATTAATTATGAACCAAAAGTAACGGGGTCTTATTTCCAAATTTTACTTTACACCAGAGGTCAAATACGAAGCTCATAGTAAACCTTCCTTTATCTAAGTGCTGCCTACGGGCACTGAAATTACCAAAAACTCTTTTACCTTTTACAAAAAGGTATAGGTTTACCTTCGTGAGATACCACAAAAATATTAGGTAAATAAATTTTTATTTTGTCTTTTCTAAGTAAATCAACAATTAAAATGACCTTACAATATAATAAATACACAAAAATCACCAAATTGTCACCCACAAAATCACAAAACAACAGTTTTATAAAGTAGAGTTACCTGTATTTTTGTGTCACCAGCTCTCTACATGGACACCATCTTCAACGTGATCCTCCCTCTCGACTGCACGTTCAAATACTGTCTCCAGGTGGCCTTTCACCATCCGGAACACACCGCTTCTAATCAGATTCTTCCACACAAATGTACGGTACTACCATGCTCCCGTACACTTGCTACTGGTCCATCCATACACTCGATCGGTACTCAGAGTGACACACCGCCTCCAACAACATGTACTAAAATTGTACTTACTTGATATTTAATTTCGATTCTTTACTGCATTGCCAAATTATTTAAGCACCCACTTGTGCTAATTAAACTTTTTATAATTTCAGAACTTCACTAAATTACTTTTATAAGTAGCTTGGTTAGCGAACGAAGCTAGAAAAGAAGAGAGAGCTCTACTATCTCCTCCTGGTATATAATCCCAAAAAACCACCTCTTTGCATCAATTTTCCATATCTCTATAACACCTTTTCTTAGTCACCAGCACTAACAACACAACGGTCGAACACTTCCACAAACCCACAATTATCCTTGAAACATTCACGGTACAAATTTGTTATCCGTCGACAAAATCCCAGAATTTTCACCGCAAGCAAGTTCTATACGCGGAAACCTTTATTAAAATTTTGCAACCGCCGTTGCCTTCTACGAAACCCCTAGCACAGGTCGTTATACTTTAGTCTTTTAAATACGCCTCCTGTCTACGCGCGTATCTCTTATTGTGTTCTCACTTGCATTTAAAATCTCCCGTCTTACGTTATCTCTGATTTTTGTTCCCCCGCTATTCAAAAGCTATATTATACCTAACCCACCAATATCATTGTCTGTCTTACTTCTGTTTACTTACTCTAATAGTCGTACTCTGTTTGTAAATTATCCCCAGCTGTCTTATTCCCTTACTACTCGATATATTTTGAAAACATAACACGTCTTTGTTCCTCTCATTAGCTTCTAACGTTCTTGTTTAGCAGGCGTTTTCAAAATCAACGTTTCACTCAACATATGTTATTCTACTTCCTTTATTACCCCATGTAAACTATAGTCTTTCCTTTTAAACTTTATTGATTTGTTTTCGTATGTGCAGTGCACACCTGTGTTTTGTCCCTCGTTATCTATTTCTCACAATTATACTTGTTGACAAGCTACATAGAATGTTATCTCATTAGGACGTTAAGCTTCCTAGAAATATTATAACACGTGCAGAAACTCGAATAACAACCGCGCTTGAAATGCTATACTAACTAAATCCTCTCCTATTATTGATTTTTATGGCACAAACCCAAAAGCTTTTATATTTACAGAAGCCATACGCTATTTTATAACAACTTTTAGCTAAGTTTTACGAAATTACGTTTCACTTGTATTTACGCAATTATGCGCCACAAATTAAGTTTCCTAACTAATTAATAATTAATATTTACAGTGAAATTTTTACCACTTTATACAACTACCCTAATATTTAATAATAATTAGTTAAATGCTATCCGATTTTGCTCAAAAATGTCTCAAACTTTGAGTGACCCATTTATACACCCTTTACCTTGCAATAACTACACATTTGAGCTTGCTAATGCCTATTGTGGCCACAGTATTTTTCCCCTGTTTTAATACTAAGAACAACTTCAAAAGTTATCTTTGGATTCAAACATCTTGTCTTCAACATTTATCACAATTCCTAAAGTCTATACACTACTTACTAATCCCTAACACTACTCTATATCTAACTTATAACTATGTACACTTAACACCCTACTATCATCCCCTATAAAAACTGTTATTACTACTTAACCCTACATTATACAACATCTAACTATACACACACTATCCTAACTATCATCACCCCCTTATATAACCTATTATTATTAACACCTAACACTGTAAAATAACTATCTGACTACACTATTTATTAACTATTGACACCTATTATTACTTCTATTATCCTACTCTATACTATTTATATCCTTTCTATTTGAACCTCACACTTTTTTTCATCTTAAACATGATCCTCCTCACGTGTTTCTCCACCTTGTCTTTACTCGTTTTTTCTACTCTTCCGTATAGCCTATTTTGTTCATACAATATCAAATCCCTCTCAACTTTCTCTAACATTGTTTTTCTCTTTGACAAACCAATTGGTACTATCTCCGAATCAAAAATCTTTTTCTTTGCATAAAACCTTGTGTAACTTCTTGAATTTTTGTGCACAGGAATCCACCAGAAAGAATTCCTTATGTCTAACTTACTAGAGATAAATTTGCCACTTAATTTTTTCAAAAATATGTCATCCTCTAACATCTTGGTTAATTCTAGATTTACTTGCATCCTATATGCTGCAGGTATTGGATATATTTTTGCATTAAACGGCTCGTAATTATTTACTTCCAATACGTGTTCGTAGCCTAACGCTGTGCTTGCCTCTACACCTACTAATTCTAAATGTTTACCTAATAAAGCTTGAACCTCTTCTAAATTGTCCTCCAGACATTTTATTGTGTCGATTCCTCTAAACTCTGCATCATCTAACCCCATAATATTTATATTTAAATCCATGTCATCTTCCGTGACATCATAACACTCTCTCCAGGGCAATACAATGTCCCTAATCCCAACTACTCTCCATTCTACATCAATCACTAATTTCAACTTCATCATACAATCGACACCTAAAATACTCTTGAACTTCAGTCCCGGTACTATAACAAATTCTTGCTCACAACTTAATGTGCCTATTTCTATATTCAAAATCACACCGCTATTCACCACAGCAAACCTCTTTTTATTTGGAGCTACCAAATGACTCCTTTTGATGGGCATAATTCTATCACAAACCTGATCCTTAATTTCGCTGACAAATTCCTCCGATACTAAACTCGCCTCGGCTCCTGAATCAAGCAAGGCTCCTAAACTATGTTTACAAATTGTTACTTCTAATATTGGCAAACAAATTTTTCCTACTGTTTCTTGATCTACCTCCTCTTCTATTTTTAAAAATTCACGCGGATGTTCGTACTTACACACCCCAATTTCTAGTGGTTTGTCGTCACCTAAAAATCCTGCCTGCTTCTACTCTCATTGCTGGGTCCTGGTTGTCCCTTGACTACCTCAGCATATGTCCGTCGCGTCGCTTCCGAATTATTCCCACTTTCTGTGTTTCTAACACTTGTACTTCCATGGGTCCTGTTCATCTCCGGCAAGCTGATTTGTCTCTGCACTCCAGGTCTTGGTGTTGGCCCTTTGGTGCCGCTACTGCTTCTCTGAAATGCTCTCCTGGGTTTCCAATAATTCCTAAAATTCCTACTGAAATTGTTTTCCCGTCTTTGGAAATTCTCCCCCCTAATTTCGAATCTCACAAGGTTGACATTCCTTTCCCTAGCTTCCCTAGGTCTAACTGTACTGATGTCGTCGTACCTTTGAAGGTATTCCAAAAATGCCTCTCGTTCGACGATGTTCTGCAATGCCACATGTTGCCTCACCTCAACTTCAAAGTGTTTTGACAGATACTTGATTATCTGCCGGTCCGTTAAAGGTAGACTCAATTGTTTAGCCACGCTATATTTGCAGATCGCATACTGTTCCCTTGATCCCGCAAATTCGTCTTTATACTTCCCCGTAATAAGGTCATCGCCCATCTGATCCTGTTTATGATCACTCTAGTAGTGCTTCCAAAATTTCTCCTCAAAATCATTATATGTCCTGCCCTGCTAAATTGTACCAGGCTTCAGCATTGTCTTTTATTAAAGCTTTTACTGTGTTAAGCTTTCCTGTTCATCAAATAAATTACAAACTAAATTTTTTACACTATTTATAAATATTTGTGGATTGACCTGATTATACGCGTAAAATTTCATCTGTTGTTCCAATGATAAATTTTCTGAAAAGAACCTCGGACCATCCCCCGTTAAGCCGTCATATTATGTTTAATTCCGCTGACTTCTCTCGTCCTATTTGGTCCATACAAGAATCAGTCACTTCCGTCATTTTCATATTAATTCTCTCCTCACAGAAAATCCTAACCTCGGACTTTAATTGTCCAAATTCCTGCCTCAAACTCGTCATGAAAAGATAATAGTATTAAGTTGTGTATAAATACAAGTGAAATTAATAAGCGAACGAAGCCGCAATACAATTGTCCACCAACGATAGATAGAATATTAGGAAAATAGGTAATAGGAAGATTTATAGCAGATTATGTTTAAAAGTTCATTTGTTTGATTCCATTAGCGAGAATCAAGGAAGTATACGGGTTTTTCGGTAGAAGGAAAATTATACCAATTTAGGGTGGTCCCGGTTGGTTTGTCCTCGAGTACAGATGCATTAGAGAATGTGATGAAGAATATTTTGGGACCGTATGAGGAATTTAGTATCCACTATGGATGAAGTATTGATATTTAGTGATAGTGTAGAGGAACAACACTTAGATATGATATTATTAGAATTAAATATAGCAGGTTTAAGGTTAAATTTATAGAAGTGAATTCTTTCAAGATAAAGTTAAATTTCTGGGATATCAAATCAGCACGAAGAGGCACATTTATAGATAAAAATATGGTTGAAATATAGATTAAAAGGACCCAGATTTAAGAGTGATAAAGGGGAAGTTAGAAATAAATAAATTTAATTGACCCATGCAAAGAAAGTTGAATAGATAAAAGGAAATGTAAAATAAATTATGAATAGGTATAAATAGAAAAATAGAATAGGATTTGAATATAAGAATAGGTATAGGTATAAATAGTATAGTATAATAGGACATAGGCATGAGATAGATAAAATGTAAATATGAGTTTAATAAAGAAAATAGTTAGATTTTGAAATGGAAATAAAAATATAATAATTTCATACCAATGTGAGTTTAAGTTCACGTTGGGCGCCAAAATGGACATTGTTATAAAATTTTATATTTTAATTTGGGGAATTATGCTGTGATAAGTGGTTGTTTAAGGGTGCACGTCATAGTAAAGGTCGTTCGAGAGAATGAATGATTAGAATAGGCAGCAGAAAACCACACTTATTTAAGAAAATAAGTAAGAAATAGACATAGTTTGTACATAGTAAGTAGTCAACACCCTGTACATAGAGTAGAAATAGTTTTTGGGCAACGCAGGTAAACATAGGAAGACGCATGGTTGGCGTAGGAATGAGAAATGCATGTAATAAGCAAATAGTAAATATTAAATACCCTGTAGATAAAGTTTAGTTAATGTAGGTAAAACAAATAAGGATATTTTCAGTGGAAGCGCGCGTAATAAATGATAAAGTGTAATTAGACACGCATTAAGAAAAAGAGTTCCAGACAATTAAAGTAATACGGATATAGAAATAAAGTTTCAGGCAGTTAATATAAATGCATACAAAGATCTAATCATTTGATAAGAGGAATGATTAAAATTGCGTGAATCACATGTAAACATGGAAATTTAAAATCGGGTTGCATCAGTTGTTTATAGAAAAGCGAGTAATCTATTAAAATACAGCATGGTGATATGAAAGACAGCTGTGGACAGGTGGTGATTATGAGGAAACGAAGAGCATTGCATCAGAAACTGTTCAATATGTAATTATTTGATTGGTCAGAGACAAGCGACGAGTTCTAGACCAAACCCACGCATGGAGAGGAATTCAGATTATATTAGCAAGCACCTTGATGGGAAAGTCAGTTTGAACTCAATGAAGGCCGAAGTGCATTGCCATTAAATAAAGTAATACGCAACAAGTATAAAGTGAGAAATAAAATGAGTGCAAATATGAAGATAATTACCGTTTAAACGGTTTCGAGGTCTGCGGGAAATTGACTAGGATTATGATGTTAAGAAAAATACAGTAATACAATTTAAATGTCAAGGGAAGAAGAAGAATAATACAATCGTGAAGTACAGGGGTGAAACAAACTACTATTTTAAGTCTGGGGCAAGAATGATAAATTTGAAGAATTGAAATAAATTGGGTATATAATTTAATGGTGGTGATCCATGGTAATAATTTGAATGGAATCCAGAATTGGGAAGATCATTTTTGGAAGCGTCGATGTGAAAAATATAAAACCAGGTCAGATTTTCAGTTATAAGACATTTGTTTTTCTATATGAATTTTTATTTTATTTTAATATTGAATTTGCTAAAATAAGAAATGCTTGTGAAAAGTCAACAAAGAAGTTGCACACGTATTGAACAGTAATAAGAAAACAGGTATAGAATATTCTACATTTGTTGGTAAAGATCTTAATTTTCTTTGATGACTTTGGGTTTTGAGTAAATGATTGTTAATAAATGAGATGTATAAAATTAACTGATTGAAAAGTGTATTTCGAATAATTTCAAAGCTGTACATAACATATTGGTTCATTATACAAAATCTAAATTTACTGAATTTTATAATTGCAAATAAATGCTAGCCGAGGTCATAAGATTAAATAGTACAAAGGCGGAGCCATCAGTTGAGCAGGAAAGTGATAAGTCGCAAGGCGGTAACGTATCGAATTTTGCCATTGGTAGATAGAGTTGTTTATGATAAAGTCCAGTTGATAGCGATATTAAGAAAACAGCTGGAGAAGGAAATAATCACTTAATCGTGAATATTAAAATGGTGGTCCAATAATTTAGAGTATAGCAAATAAATAATGCAAACACAAAGTCGGGGCATGGTAATTATTCCAATAACATAGCAATAAAGAGGCAGCCTAACGAAGGGGTTTGAGTATCGAATATTATAGCAATAAAGATAACAATAACGTAGGGGCATGATGAAATTTAATATTACAGCAATAAATATATATATATATATATATATATATATATATATATATATATATATATATATATATATATTGTATTGTATTATATTGTATTGTATATCTTTATTATTTAAATAGCATTGAAACAAATAACTATTAACTCAAGAAGTAATTCTAGCGAGATTTGGACTATGAGTCCACTCTTACACCTAACTAGAGATTACTTGAAAATTGACAGATAATTAAATAAAAATATTAAAAATAAAAATAGAATAAAATAAAATAAGCATTTTTACAGTGTTTAAACAAATAAATAAATATTCCTTAGCCATACATATACATACTCGCATGCCATCGCTTTCATGCTCATACATAGAAATAACAAAAACACTGTCACACAACAGGCACTTAATAAATAAATTTAAATAAATAAATATAAGTATAAATAATTAAATAAATAGTATACCTTTGACATACACATTCACATACGCGCGTATATCACTCACCATACTCATACATACATAACAAAAACACTCAATCAAACAACAACACTTAATCTCAAAACCCATGCATCCTAAATGTAACTACTGTTGCGATAGTTGATACTCCCGATACGTTTGTCGGAACTTAATTGTGATAGAATTTCTTATAATGGTAGGAATCGAGTTCACAGTGAAGAACTGGAAACCACAAAGAGGAATGATACACTTCAGTTCGATGATGTGGAATTTTCAACCAGGTTATCATCTCTGATGTTGTAGTGGCCGTTAGATAAAGGCTAAAATTTTGTAGTAAGGTAGTTTGGACCAATCGCATAAAACTTAAACAACATTATCGCTTGATGTAATTTCCTCTGGTTATGCAGCTTTAATCAGGATAATTTCTTAAAAATGGTGAGATGTGATCATGGCGCTTAATATCAAATATAAAGCGAATGCAGCTATTATGAACTTTTGCAAACGATCACCACTAATCTGGGGCAAATTATTATACACAACATCTCCATAATCGAAAATGGGCTGGATTACTTGGACCAATTTGATTTTAAACAAATTGGTAAAATCGTCTAATTCTATTGAGACCATGCAGCGAAGCAAAACTTTTGACATGTGTATAGTGTGTGGTTCTTCCAAGATAGGGTCGCGTCAATAACAACTCCAAGACTTTTAACGACCGCGGCAAAGTTTGATTAGCGACCCACCCAATTGAAGAGGCGGGAGTATCGATTGGTCAGTTTACCAAACAATTTGGAAGATCCGAATACAATTGCTTCACATTTACAAAGATTTATTGTTAGTTGGTTTCGTCTCCCCATGATTTTATTATAGCAAGATCAGAATTAATATTGATAAATGTATTTAGTAAATCATTAGGATGACAGTGACAATATATTTGAATGTCGTCGGCATAACAATGGTACTTACTAAATTTGAGAACCTTATTAATATCTTGAATATACAAAGAAAACAGAAAAGGACCAACACACTTCCCTGTGGAACCCCTGCCTGCAGATTCGCCCAATTAGAAAATTGATTTCCTTCATCATTGACAACACGTTGTTCACGGCCGTTAAGGTATGATTTAAACCATTCAAGAGCGCTATCGGAAAAGTTATATAGCATATTAAGCTTTGCAAGTAATATTGCAAAATTAAAATTATTAAAAGCTGCTAAAATCTAATTGCACAAGAACAGTAAGCTGTTTTTATCCATGGCTTGCCTAATATCATCAATTATACAAATTAAGGCCGTAGAGGTAATATGGAATTTGCGAAAACCAGACTGGTATTTATCAAAGGTTATTTAGGTGAAAGTAGTCAAGTAGTTGATCGAGCTATATATTCAATTAATTTAGAGAGTTGGAAGGATACTAATTGGGCGAAAGTCAGAGGAGATAAAGAACTTTTCTTCTTCTTAGGTAACGGACGAACCAGCGCTTGTTTCCAGCATTCAGAAAAGTACTTGTTAAGAACGAACAGTTTACAATAGACAGAAGGGCTTCCATCAGACTAGGAAACTATATAGAATCATTGATTTAGATATTCCATCGACCCTATTGCGCTCGATTTGATGCGCTTAAACGCTTTATGGACAGTATTTTATTTACAGTTTGAAAATAAAATTTAGGATATACAGGAGAATTTAACGAAGTGATATTTTTAATATTTCTTTCAATAAGAATTGAGTCTGCACAAATTATAGCTACAAAGTGATTGTTTAATTCATTTAAACTTAACACATTTGGTGAACGAATGGAATGTTTACCAACTCCCAACGTTTGTAACTCTTTCAGGTTTTGGCAGAACTTAAATTTGACGACAGCAGTACAAATGCCGTAACTTAGAATTGCGGATTAATTGTTTAGTTTTATTACGAAATAACTTATAACGTGAATGATTTTCCAACGTAGGTAGTCGTTGAAACTGAACTGCAGCAGCGTCTCTGAAACGTCTCATTTCCTGTATTTGATCGTTTAGCCACGATGCTTTGCTTTGTAATCGAACCATTTTAATTGGAGCATGAAGATTGTAGAGGTCAGTAACAAAGGAGATAAATGATTGCAGTTTGCAGTTGACATTAGGCAAACAGTCAATTTGATTCCACGGTATGAGCATGAGCATCCTTTGTAATTTGTTTAATATCCATATGTTTAAAATCTCTGAATGTTTTATATTTTGGAATAAATTTCGGTAGTTTTGCTGAATAACATACATATATGAGATCATGTTTAGACAGTTCAAGAATGGGGAACTGGCCAAATTGAATTACTTTTCTTTCTTTAGCAGCATTATATGATCTATACTTGAATGCACCTCATGAGTGGCAGTGATTAGATGGTGAGTTGGCATAAGAGGCAGTAAACTTAAGTTGCACGAATTTATAATATTTCGTAAACACCGAACGTCATAAGTGTCCTTAGTGATATTTATATTGAAATCACCTAGTACAATGATATCACTATATACTGGTATGAACTGAAATAGAATATCCTCAATGTCGGACAAATAGCCAGAATTGGTGGACGATATATAGTGCCAATCAGGATCTTCAATGCATGAACGAAATCTCAACAAACATGTGTTCGGGTCTAGCATGATATGCAGATTGCGAGCTAGCGATCAACTTAGCAATGGGTCCTCCCTTACATATAAAGCTACTCCGCCGCCACGTTGTTTGGTTCTATCATTTCTTAATATACGATATCCGTGCAGATTTACTAGATTATCTGAGAGTGAAGGTTTGAGCCAAGTTTCGGATATAGCAATGCAATGCACCACTAAATTCAAAGACATTAGAAAAATCGTCAATTTACTTAATAACGACTCGAGTTCACATGACAGCAATGAAAAGCCCTTGAATCGCCGTAATGCCTGTTGTAGAACGAGTCGAAGCAGATGGGACGCTAGACAGAAGAGACAAAATATCAGGTTCCTCGTCTGGGGTATCTACATCGATTTTACAAAGGTGTATTCAGCCATTGCAAAAGGAAAAGTTAAAGAGAGAGAATAAAACAGGGTTTACAGATTAAGCGCCCGCAACTCACACAAGGAATCATACAAAAGCATAGAAAAACAACTAAATACATAACTAAACTTAAACCTAATGGGTACATAATTGAAGCAAGAGTCCGATAGTATTTGGGCCACGAACAAATACGCTGTATAGAGGATAAATGAATAATTATTATCCAAAATGCAAAAAAAAAGAAAAAGGAAAAATTAAATTATTTAATCAGATAATATTACCCAACTATAACGATATAGATGTAATCGTAATAAGACCTAGTTATGTAGATTTTGTAATCCGTGTTGTTGGCTACAGGTGTATTGTAATGTTTAGTCGTGTTGTCCGAAGTCTTACGGGAATCGAGCTGCCGCCTTAAGATGTTCCATAGTGGTGATGAGAAATTTTTTCCTGCTTGAAAAACATGTATTTTCATCATCATTTTGTTTCGACCTTACTTAAGGTCGGTTTGACGCAGTTCTAACTTCTTTTCTATTCTGTGCTAATCTAGAAAGCTTTACATACCCTTCACAACCTAAATTTCTAATAATTTGACTAATACAGTTTGGTCCTATATCCTTCTATCTTTTTCCTATCCAGCTGGCTCTACATAAATATTAGCAACCTAATGGTTGTTAAAGAACTCTAACATGTTTCAATGATTACAATTTATAAGGAAATGAAATATAACCTGGTTATCCGCTTCAAAAAAGGAAAAGTGTTAAATTATATGTTATGGTAATGCTTAAGCAACGAATCGCTGCCAACATGCCAGACCGCTACCTAATTGTGAGTTATGTCATGGTGACGTTTATTAAATTATATGTTATGGTAAGGTTTAAGCAACGAATCGCTACCAACATGCCAGACCGCTACCTAATTGTGAGTTATGTCATGGTGACGTTTATTAAATTATATGTTATGGTAAGGTTTAAGCAACGAATCGCTACCAACATACCAGACCGCTACCTAATTGTGAGTTATGTCATGGTGACGTTTATTAAATTATATGTTATGGTAAGGTTTAAGCAACGAATCGCTGCCAACATGCCAGACCGCTACCTAATTGTGAGTTATGTCATGGTGACGTTTATTAAATTATATGTTATGGTAAGGTTTAAGCAACGAATCGCTACCAACATGCCAGACCGCTACCTAATTGTGAGTTATGTCATGGTGACGTTTATTAAATTATATGTTATGGTAAAGGCTTAAACAACGAATCGCTACCAACATGCCAGACCGCTAACTAATTGTGAGTTATGTCATGGTGACGTTTATTAAATTATATGTTATGGTAAGGCTTAAGCAACGAAGCGCTACCAACATGCCAGACCGCTACCTAATTGTGAATTATGTCATGGTGACGTTTATTAAATTATATGTTATGGTAAGGCTTAAGCAACGAAACACTACCAACATGCCAGACCGCTACCATATTGTGAGTTATGTCATGGTGACGTTTATTAAATTATATGTTATGGTAAGGCTTAAGCAACGAAGCGCTACCAACATGCCAGACCGCTACCTAATTGTGAGTTATGTCATTGTGACGTTTATTAAATTATATGTTATGGTAAGGCTTAAGCAAGCAACGAAGCGCTACCAACATGCCAGACCGCTACCTAATTGTGAGTTATGTCATGGTGACGTTTATTAAATTATATGTTATAGTAAGGCTTAAGCAACGAAACGCTACCAACATGCCAGACCGCTACCTAATTGTGAGTTATGTCATGGTGACGTTTATTAAATTATATGTTATGGTGAGCTTAAGCAACGAAGCGCTACCAACATGCCAGACCGCTACCTAATTGTGAATTATGTCATGGTGACGTTTATTAAATTATATGTTATGGTAGGCTTAAGCAACGAAACGCTACCAACATGCCAGACCGCTACCTAATTGTGAGTTATGTCATGGTGACGTTTATTAAATTATATGTTATGGTAAGGTTTAAGCAACGAATTGCTACCAACATGCCAGACCGCTACCTAATTGTGAGTTATGTCATGGTGACGTTTATTAAATTATATGTTATGGTAAGGCTTAAACATCGAATCGCTACCAACATGCTAGACCGCTAACTAATTGTGAGTTATGTCATGGTGACGTTTATTAAATTATATGTTATGGTGAGCTTAGCAACGAAACGCTACCAACATGCCAGACCGCTACCTAATTATGAGTTATGTCATGGTGACGTTTATTAAATTATATGTTATGGTAAGGCTTAAGCAACGAAGCGCTACCAACATGCCAGACCGCTACCTAATTGTGAGTTATGTCATGGTGACGTTTATTAAATTATATGTTACGGTAAGGCTTAAGCAACGAAACGCTACCAACATGCCAGACCGCTACCTAATTGTGAGTTATGTCATGGTGACGTTTATTATATTATATGTTATGGGAAGGCTTAAGCAACGAATCGCTGCCAACATGCCAACCCGCTACCTAATTGTGAGTTATGTCATGGTGACGTTTATTAAATTATATGTTATAGTAAGGCTTAAGTAACGAAACGTTACCAACATGCCAGACCGCTACCTAATTGTGAGTTTGTCATGGTGACGTTTATTAAATTATATGTGATGGTAAGGCTTAAGCAACGAAACACTACCAACATGCCAGACCGCTAACTAATTGTAAGTTATGTCCTGGTGACATTTAGTTAACTGATTTTTATTTTTTTTTGTTTTGTTTTCGAACTTACTTAAAGTCGGTTTGACGCAGCTCTAAATTCTTTTCTATTCTGAGCTAGTCTAAAGGTCAACATACCCTTCACAACCTAAATCTCTAATAATTTGACTAATATAGCTTTGTCTAGGCCTTCCTACTCTATTTTTATTTGGTAGTCTATAATCTAAGACTTTACTAAATAGTCCCTCATGTCTTAACTGGTGCCCTATCATTCTATCTCTCCTGACAATTGTTTCCACATACAGGGTTCTCACCTATACTTCTATAAACTTCCTCGTTTGTTACTCTATCTGTTCAACTAATCTTTAACATTCCCCTATAACACCAAGTTTCAAAAGCTTCTATCTTTTCTTATCTACCTCTTTAATTGTCCAAGTCTCACTATCGTACAATAGAATGCTCCGTATGTACGACTTTAAGAAACTTTTCTATTATCTAAACTAATACTATTAGCTATTAGTAAGTTTTTCTTTTAAAACATTTTTCTAGCTTGAGCTATTCTAGCTACTATATCCCTTCTGCTACGTCCATCTTTTGTAATTATACTACCTAAATAGCAAAAATTCATCTACCTCCTCTAACTCGGTATTACCTATTTTAATTTTGGTTTAGAACTAGGCTGTAACTCACTTGTCATTATCTTTGTCTTTACCGAGTTAATTCTCATACTATAGTTACTAAAAATGTAAAATATTTAAAACTCTCCTAACTCTTTTCTAGACTCTGCTATAATGGCTATATCATTTGCAAAACGTAACATGTCTATTTTCTGTCCCTGTACACTAATACCTATCTCTTTTCTCTCTAGCTAAGTTTAAAGCTTCCTCAATATAAACATTAAAATCAAGGAGACAGTATACAACCCTGTCTAACACCATTTCTAATCTTAGCTTTTTTATTTCATCAAATCTAATTACTACGCTTTGGTTTTATATAGACTGTAAATAATTTTTCTATCCCTATGAGAGATTCCTATTTTTTGTAAAACTGTTACAGGCTATGCAAAATTATAAAATCTGTAAAAAAAATTAAAGGGCACTAGCTAGCGGAAGGTCGTGGATCATATAGAGGTTAAAATTTTGCATAAAGGTTAAATTAATCTATAATATACTACAAAGATTTGGCACTTACCTTTCATAAATATTGTGGCTTAATGACAATTACCAAGGGCGCAGACAAGTCGAGAATGTCCAAATGTTTGTGCAAAACCTTGAGAGACTTGTCATCCCAAGGAGGACAATTGTTCCTTTTAATCAATTCCTAACTTTTTACTACTTATGCAACTTCCATGATAAAAATAAAAACTATTGACTTAATCAACGGCAAACAAAACTATTTAATTAACAGAGCAATAAACGTTGTAAAGCTAAAAAATTTTAGTAAATTTGGAGGATTTTTTTATTTGGGTTTTTTTACACCAAAAATTCAAAAATTTAGGGCCCCCAAAAAATTTTTTTTTGGGGCCCAAAATTTTAATTGAAAATTTTTTTGTTTAAATTTAAAAAAAAAGGGGTATTTAAATTTTAATTTGGGAAAAATTATTTAAAATGAAAAAAAAAAATTTTTTTTAAATTTTTTAAAATTTAAAAGTTTCCCAAAAATTTTAAATTTTTGTTTGAAAAATTTTAAAAGTTTAATTTTTTTATTAAAAAGGGTTTTCCAAAGAAAAATTTTAAAGGGAATTTGGGAAAAAGGGAAAGGAAAAAGGGGTTTTCCCAGGTTTCCAAAATTTTTGGGTAATAAAAAGGTTGTTAAATTAAACAAAAACCCCTTTTTTTTTGAAACAAATTTATTTTTTTTTTTAAAAAATAATTTTCCCAGTTTAAAAAAATTTTCCCGGGTAAAAGGAATTTAAAAAAATTTCTGGGAAAGTTAATTGTTTTTTTTTTAATTTTAAAAAATTTTTTTTTTAAAAAATTTTTTTTTTCCTTTAAACCCAAATTTCCCCGGTTTTATCTTTAAAAAATATTTTTAAAATTTTCCCGGGGTTTTTTTTGAATTTTAAAAACTATTCTTTAGGAAAAATTTTTTTAAAAAATGGAAAATTTTTGATTTGTTTAAGGGTAACCTTTTGGGTTTTCCATTTAAAATTTTTTTTGGGGCCAAATAAAATTTTGGAATTTTAAAAAATTTTTTTTAAAAATTTCTTTTTTAAAATTTCAAAAATTTTAAAAAAAAGGGAGGGGTAAAGGGAAAAAAAGGTAATTTTCCTTTTTAAAGGCAAAAATTTAAAAAAAATTTTTAATTTGTTGGTTAAAAGGGGCCAATTTAAAACATTTATTTCCAAAAATTTTTAAGGGGGTTAACCCTCAAGTTTAAATAAATTTAAAAACTTTTGAAATTTTTAAAATTTTTAAAACCTTAAAAATTAAATTTTTTAAAATTAGTTTGAAAAAAATTTAAGGTAATGTTTACCTTTGAAAACAAAACTTTTCAAAAATGGGTTTCCGGTTTTTACTTTGAAAATAAGGGGAAAAACAATTTTAAAAAAGGGCGGGGGATTGGGTTCCCCTTTGAAAAATAAAGTTTGGTTTAAATTGTTTAGGGTTTAAATTTTAAAATGAAAGTTCAAAAAATTTTTAAAAATGCCCAAATTTTTTTTAAATTGAATGGGTTTTAATTTTTCCTTAAAAAAAGGGGTTTTTTTTAAAAAAGTTTCCAAAAAAAAAATAGTTTAAAAAAAATTAAAATTTTTGGGCCCCTATTTAAAATTTTTTCCCAAAAATCCCGGGGGAAAATTTGAAAAGGTTTAAAATTTGGTTTCCGGGGGTTTTTTTTGCCCATTTTTTTTTCCAAATGGAAATTTGAATTTTTTTTTTACTTCGGGTTTGGGTTTTTGTTTAAGGGAAAATTCGATTTAAAAAAAAGAAAATTTTTTAACAAATTGGGGCCAAAAAAAAATTTTTGGTTTTTAAAATTCCCCCAAAAAATTTTTTT
>JARFIW010000294.1:0-51504 GCA_036346225.1 Platerodrilus igneus
CATTCCACTACCGTTTTGACGATTTCAACGCCAACGACCGGGCTGAGAATTTTAAACCCGAGGATCTTGTCGTCACACATCCGAGCTATAACCAACGCTTGCAGCAACCGAGCACATACAGCATACCCTTCTTGCGCCGCCAGGTTGCTTGAAAGTCAGTCGCGTCGTGGCGCGACCATTCCATACTTTATTTATGCACATATCGCATCGTCGTTAATCATTGTTTATGGCCTCACTTCGCTCATTTAAACGCATCGATCACCACCGATTCCGTCGGAGAACCACCACATTCCGCATCTTCATCGTATTTCACACAGTCTTTCATTGTTACAACAAAATGGTATTGTGTCGATCAGAACAGCCAGGATGGCACGAGAATATCCAGTCTGTTATTTTATTTAGTCCACGAAAATATTTTTAAACCACTCACACGCCTTTATAGGTCATTTCAACGATCGTCCAGCGCACATCCCTAATTTTAGAGACACCGCACGCCGCGTGCGGCGTCCATTCTTTTGAGGCATGTTGTTCAGGTCAAGACCTCGGTTTTACACACGAGACCCTTTACTCTTAATCTCTCTCGCACAGTAGACACAGACAATAAATTTAATATTGGACCAAATATGACACCTACAACTTTTTTTTTGCCGACACATATTTATTTACGCGGGTAGTCACTTTAAGATAAACATTTTTACAGTATCAACTATTACCGTTAGACAAATTGCAAACAGATTTTAGACCACTACAAAGTTATGTTTTTAAAGACCACACCATCTTTACTCATCTTCCAACCCGTCGTTAGCTACCAACATTCCCAAAACGTCACGCGAGATAACACGTGAGTAAGCGGTCCAGAAGCAGAAATTAGGAATGGCGAAAACTTAACAGATTTGCATCTTTTAAACATCATTCTGCGCCCATTTGTTGCACCGAATGACAGCACCTTTCATCGCTCGATAACCACGTTACTCGCGAGCCCACAGCACTGACGATACCGCGACAGCACCGCCCCCTCAGGCACCAGACCCTCCCACAGCACCCCTGCGCATGCACCTCACCCTGCGTGCAGCACGCGTGCACGCATGCGCGACGCGCGACCGTTTCGTAACGTCACGCCTTTATAACAAAGAACACGTTACATTATAAACGTTTATTCCGACATAGCAAATTTATGACACAGCATGACCATTTAAACCATTTAACATTAAAGAGACAGACAGTCATAGCAGTACCACTTATCCTTTATTAGCAGCTTAAATGACCAGCCTCAGTTACCTCCTATCGTCGGTTTATCAATGGTCGAGTTGCATTTGCTGATTCGCCGACAACCTCCACCCATTCGTGTACCAGCAGACACCCACGCAGCCCATTCACGTCTGCATTGATCGATCTTCGTCGGCTGATCCCCTCACAGTTGCAGCGTCCACCACTTTGGGAACACATGGTCAGAGTAAGACCAACGATCCGAGCACAACACATGTCGGAACCTTTCGTGTACGCAGCAACAGCGTTCAGTTCTTCTTTGTCATTTCCATTTGATAACACGTTTAGAATAACCTTTAGCACGGATATCCTCAAGAACGCTCAAAGAGCACCGCAATGCAATTGAAACCAGATGATTTGTCAGTTCACCCATCGATAAATGTTCATTCTCATTTTCATTTCATGTCAGCACACTGATGCCACCAGCAGAGTACTCATGCACCATCCATTTTCGCATTTCCAGTTGCTTCCAACAGCGCATGGTCATACGTTACGCGTAACGACGTAAACCATTCTGCACGTTGGCGTACATAATCGCCCGAATGATTATTTTGAATCAGAACTGTGCAGATTGTCACCGCTATGTTTATCTGCAAGATTTTATTTTATCTGAGTCTTCCTCTCCCCAACAGGTACAACCGTGCCATACATCGTTTTTCCTTTCGACAATTGTCACCTCATTACATTCTCACACGTCAGCAGGTTATTACACTAACAGCAGCTTTCAGCTGTCCGACATTCACATTTGGCCGAGTGCCAGCATAATCATAGCCAAACATCACGCCAAGATATTCATCACACGCCTGCACCGATCGCAATCCTGCGTCAGCCAACGCACTCACGCTTGCGCGCCGCAACATAAACGCACACAAACGTAACACATGATTGCCGTTGAGTTAAACTCATCATTATCGTTGTCAGCACCTTCATAGCTTTCAGCCATATCCCGTTACGCAACCTGTCAGCCATGAGAACACCCGACCGTTCAGTTATTGTCAATATTTCATTGTTTTCGTTAGTGTTTGACATTACACCATCTCTCGTCATACCCGCAGCACATCCCGGGCCAAGATACGCTAGTTCAACATCTGGTATCACACCACACATGGAACATCTTCAGACGTTGCCTTGAACATTTTTTCAACACACGTCACACAGCCATTTTCAGAGCCTTTACTCTGCAGAACATCATCTCGGTCATACACCGAACAGAATACTTGTTAATATCAGCCAGCGTTCATCAAATGCCACATTTGAACAAAAATACCAAGCACGCATTCTCGACATCCACCGCCAGACACGAAACACGTTCATGCGCATATACACATGCCACGACCATGACCGACCATAGCGATACATGTCACATGACCATGAGCCATATGACCACATATATGACACAGCCATTCAATGCCACAGACAGGGATATCGCTGATTCCATAAAAAGCGATGTTTCGCTGACAACCTACACATGAACATGAAAATTGATAGGTTAGGCTGTTTTAATGGAAAACTCATTAAAAGCAATTAGTGCAATGGGTTTTTAATGAGAAAACTCATTAAAAGCCTTAGTAAACGAGTTAATGAGAAAACTCATTAAAAACAATTAGTCTAATGGGTTTTTAATGAGAAAACTCATTAAAACAGCCTAACCTATCAATTTTTCATGTGTCATGTGATCATATGGTCATGTGGTCATGTGGTCATGGGTCATGGGGCAATTTCAATCTTTAACATCCTACATATATCCGGATATATGTCGATGCGCATCCCTGTCGGCTTAGGTCGGATAACAACATATTCGACTATCTTCGGCAATATACGCCCCCACTCTGTAGAATACATAAGAGAACAATTTTTTCGTATTTAATTTAGTATTCGATAGTAGCTAGAACGGTAAACATGAGCGTCTCCAAGGTGATTAACGTTTCTCAACTTCTGGGAATAAAGTGAAACCGACAAATGAGCGATTTGGATTATGGCTTTTGGTAGAAAATATGTGCAACAATAATCTGGTAACAGATATTGGTAATATTTGTTATGTCGAAGGCGAGCAGATGCTGACTGGTGGACTACACACACCAATTACAGAACCATTTTGTGACAATATAATGTTGGTTAAAATTTGCGACCTTTTCTGACGCCGAACAAACCTCTGCAAGCAAAAGGATGTTTATCCTAAAAAAAGAAATTTGTGGTGCATTTAACAGCTATCTACGAAGAAAGTTTGACCGATTTGTTTCCGCTAGACATGGTGTTAAAGCTAAGCTTCCGTTTTCTCTGGAAAGCACTAACAAGATGGGCCAGAGAGTAAAAGAAATTATCGGAAAAGAAGACCTCGAATGCATTAATAAAAATTCCAAAATCCTATATGTGTTCCATACAAAGTGGAACTAGCAGATGTTAAGTTGGAAACTTTATTGGAGGAACTACCAGATATATTAGACGAACTCGAAAAGATTATTTCTATCTTTTGACATGGATGTAACCCAAGATTTTGCGGGTATATTTAGCAAGATGGAGATGTGTAATTATTTAACTACAAACCATAACTTTTGCTATAAGGGCGAATAATACGAAGAAAAGTGTAATATTATAGTTGACAACGATAAACTGTAGGAATTGATTGTTTAACATGGCTAACAACCAATGCAAGAATTAAGATATACAACAAATTTGTGTGTCAGATAACAAGTCCTGGTGTTAATAAACAACTTGGCAATCATATACTAGATTTTTTACGTTGTCCAGATGTGCGTTTAAGGGAAACATTTGCGTCTACTTTGGCTAAAGAACATGGTATTACGCGATTGGAAGCGACAATATACAATTGTGCAATTGGAAGCAATGTCAGTGCGGAACGGTGTATAATCCCTTAAAAGACTGTTTAACGTTATTGGAAGATAGTAAGTTATACTTCCTAAAGGCGCCAATGTACTCGGTACCTACCAAAATGTGGAGTAAGCTATCGGACAAGCTACAAAATAGCTGCTGTTTAGTGTTTAATAACCTGCTACAGTACGTGTATTGGGGAATGGTAATACAAAGAAATTGACGGGCTTGCAGATTAAGTTGTCCGAAAACCAAAAGAAAGGGAAAATTGATAAAGTATGTGCTGGCTTTTAGTTTTAACTATTTACCTGTAAATTATTTGGAGATAGTAGAGGAGGAAGACAGCTCAGATAAAATAAAAATCTACACAAGTGCTACATTAAAGCAGGTAGTACATATTTTACACAATCTGAACACTGATATTCTACAATTCCAAAAGAAATAATCATTTCGGAATTGGGATTGATAGATACGCATAACATTCGTCCAGAGGTTGTACGACAACGCGTAAATATTGGTAGTAAACTCATCCGTTTACGCTAAAGGAAATTGCTCCATTATGCATACCATACGCTGTAAGTGGAAGGAAAAGACAACTGGAATTAGAGGAAATGGATGCAAAAGACGAAAATTGAGTACATGGAAAACACTGCGACAATACGCGAACAATACAAAGATGTGTTATACAAAGAACATCTTATTAGAGAAAATGAGGAAGAATTAAAAGATTATTTTATGTGATGGAGTGACTTAAATACATCCGGGTTCTACAAGCTGTTTGCATTTGCGGTTAGTAAGAAAGACTCTTTAGTTATGTAGGCGTTCTTGCGGAAAAGGATGGTACTAAATCCGTATACTTTTAAAAGGTTATTCTAAAACGTATTTATCAAAATGGCAGATAACAAAGAAGAACTAAGGAATGCGGGTTTCGTAACCTTGGCGTACATCACACGTAAAGGGGTTCCGCTAAACATTGTATATTTGCCCAGTAAAGAACCTTTCGGATCATTTAAAACCGAGGGTCTTACAACCTATAACAACCATATATTCCCAAAAGTGGTGGACATGCAACTACGCAACAGTGTGTGGGAGAAAAGGATTTCCAATACCGACAAGAAGAAGTCGATCAAGCTTAACAAGATACGTATGCAGGATATAGTGGGAAAGCTGCGATTAAAAGATTGTCACAAGCTGCAAGAATTACACGAAGGAATGGATCTGGTTGTCGGAATCAAAGACTTTAAATATAGAGGCAAACTTCGGTACATTTTACAATTCGAAAACCTAGACGGTCTTTATGTATCAAACTATTGGTTAGAAAAGGAGATAGAAGACTTGGGTGTCGATTTAAATTTTAAGCTGCGAATAAAATTAGATAAAATTAAAACCACTCAAACAAACATAAAGAAAGGACTGTCTTCTGTGTATAACTTTGTATTAAAATTAAGTTTAAATGACCATGCTTGGTATTAGTTGTTTTTAAATTTGTTATGTATAATGTCAGAATAAACATTTTATAATAGTATATAACATTGTTCTTTATTTATAAAAGGCTGTGACGTTACCACGAAATCGTCGCACAGAAAGGGGTGCGCATGGGCAGCGCGCATGGTAGGGTGCACGCGCAGGGCGCGCATGGGGGGTGTGCATGCGCAGGGGTGCGCATGGGCTGATGTGTCTGGCGTACACGAGGGAAGCGGATGTTAACAGTCACCAAGCATCCAATTCTTTATTTGGTGTAGAGTACTTGCCGGTGTATGTATCCAGAGTAAAACACGATTTGTACACGCAGATAATTAATAAAATTAGTTTATCGAGCGAAGATGACAAAAGGTATATCATTCCTAATAGTACAACAATCTACGCATGGAGGTAAAGATATAAGATCTAAGATAGTTGTATAGATTTTGTAAATATTGTATATATTAGTTTTTAAGATTCCATAATTTTTAAGTTCCTCGCCCACCTTCCAAATCCTTCCTCTGCTTCTATCCTGGTTGACAGAGTATACGTGTTATCTCCACGTGGTATTCGCGGGGCACATCGGTTTTAGATTTCTAGGAGATGGTTAAAGCATATGTCTTGGTTGAAGGAAAAAGGGTTTTAAAGATGGGGTTAAATAAAGATGGGTTAGTCTTTAAAAGGCATAACTTTGTATGGGTGGTCCTATTTAAAATCTATTTACAGATTTGGGGTCCCTAGAAAATTTAATATTAGTTGATACCTAGCAAAATATATTTATCTTAAAAGAGTGACTACCCTGTATAATAAATACAATATAACACTTGTCAACAAAAAGTTGTAGGAAAATTAAAGACGTATTTAATGGGGTCCAGTATTAGAATTTGTTGGTAGTAATGTTAAGTCCTACTGTATTGGCGAGAAAGATACGATTAAAAAGATTAAAGGGATCTCACGAATTGTAGTTATAAAACCGAGGGTCTTACAACCTATAACGAGCATATACTCCAAAAGGGGTAGGCATGCAACTACGCAGCAGTGCGTGGGAGAATAAGAATTCTCCAATAAGAAATTAAAGTTTCCATGTACGTAGCACCAGTCATTGGGAAATGGTAGAAATGTTAAACCTATAAAGGCGATTATTAGTTGTGATTAGAAAATAATAAGTTTTCTTGGACCAAATAAAATAGCTTAGACTAATTAATGTATATGGTTACATATTCTCGTACACATCCACAAACATCTGCTTACGTCCACAATGGCGATACCGGTAGTTTTGTTTAACAAATAGTAGGAAAGATACGTCAGGTGTTAGTGCGTGGAAGCCCATAGGATCGTTGGATTCAAAAAGAACGGTGCGGCGGATGTATGGTGGTTCCGTTAGAATAATCGAAAGTGGTTAATCGGTCGTATTAGATGTTTAAATAAGCGAAAGTGTAAAGGCCTACATAAACAAAAATTTAATTAACCGACAAAAAAGTGTGCGATGTGCTACACTTATAAAGAAAGTATGGAATGGTGCTTTTAGCGGCCCTAGCAGTAAAAGGGCGACTGACTTTTCCAAGCAACTACAAGAATAGCAGTAGCAGAGAAGGGTATGCATGTATTATACAGTTGCTGCAAAATATGTTAGTTTACGCGTAGCTCGGATGTGTAATTGATCACGACTTAAAGATCCTCGGAGGTTTAAAAATTCTCAGCCCATTGTCGTTTGAAAATGTTTGGAAATTATCAAAACGGTAGCGGTCGAAGTTTAATGGATGATTGACCGAGTTTTTCTACCTTTACGAGGGAATCGGAAGTTGACAGACATCGAGCATCTAATTCTCTATTTGGAGGATATCGAGTACTTACCGGTTCTAGAAATCAATACGTGCGGCCGACCGCTATGCGAAAGTGTAAAAGCCTACAGAAGCAAAATTTAATTATCAGACGAAAAAGTGCGCGATGTGCTATAGAAAGTATAAAAAATGGTGCTTTGCATCGCTCCTAACAGTAACAAGGAGAGTGACTTTTTCTAGCAATTACAAGAATAGCAGTAGCGCGGCGAAGGGGTATGCATCTATTATACAGCGCATTGTTGCTATAAAATATGTTAGTTTACGGGAAGCTCGAACGTGCACAAATTAAATTTTAATCTATAATTAACCACGGTCGTAAAAATGGGAAATTAATGGGTAATTTGAATACCGCTAAGCATATACTTTCGCTTGGTGATTCATTTGGAAAATATTCAAGCCTACCTAAAATATGACGTAGAAGTTATTTAAAATTAAATTGTTGTAAGTATCCTGTAGACAACAAGTTGGTATTTTCTTAGTAATGGTTTAAAGTGTTTTTGGTTATAGTAGCACTGCATCTTCTACAGCACGACTTGCACACAATTTGTGTGCGTGTGCTACACCCTTTGGATTTTTAATATGCACGCGATCCGTATAACATGGAAGACGTTTTCCGGTGTTTCTACTAACGGCATTCGCACCATCGACGAAGCGAACCAGGTGCATGCATTGGCGCTAAATGTATTGGACGAGCAGAGGATTATGACGTCATTTAGTTCGCCGAATCCTCAACTCGTTCGGTGTCTTCGGAAACCTTCGGTTTGCATTCTATAAGGAACATAAATCAGGTACGCTCGAGTAAGCTTTTAGTTAGTTCGCTTACAAGTTTAACAAAGTGCTATAGTGCGGTTTTTGTTTTGTACTAAAATGGTACCTGCAAACGTTTATAAGTGCAACCCTTGCGGTGCTTCCTATACCTGGAAAAATGCTCTCAAACGGCACCAGAACAAATGTCGTGGTGTAACATCGCCCAGGGTTAAGCCGTCCGCAGCAAAGTACTTAAACTGTGGGACTTGCGGTATCGCTTTACGAGAATGGACAACTTACAGCGACACAAGGAAAACAGCACGGTATGTCATTAAGCCGTAAACGTTCAGCTCCGCCAGCTGTTAAAGGGCCTTGTACGAAACAACCACGAATTATGTGTAAAGTATGCGATTTCGAAATGGAAAACTACATATGCCGCAGTCATCTACGGAGCAACAAACATAAAATGCATCAGTTACCGCTACTAACGACGATGGCGTAGAAATGATTAGCACAGCGTTTAACAACTGTATGGCTAGCTATCGCATAAATAACGCCAGCGTCGATGATGGAGTGTCCGAGTTTCTTTGGAAGCAGAAGGAACGATTTATTCGATTACTTAATAAAAAAAGAATACAACATATAATCCGGAAAATACGTACGAGGTCTTAAACATCATTCCTAATAGTACAGCAACCTAATTAAGGTAGGTCAGTAAGCAATATTTAATTGCTGTTAATTGACTAGCATTTAGCGTACTTTCCTATTTAAAACCCATTACATTGGAATGTGTTTACCTCCACGTGGTGTCGCTGGACGGTAAAACATATTGTTAGGTTAACGATAATATGTCTTATTAACCGAAAACACGTTTCTCTTTTTACATTAATCTCTTTATTACAGGTCTATTTAAACAACACATTAATCTTTTTTGTTACAGGTTAAACTAGTTGGATTCGCACACAGGAAATAATGTTATACTTTGTAAAATTGTAATTAGTTTATTAAACTGTAAATTGGATAAAATAAATTTTCGCATGCTTAATTTATGTTAATACTGCTACGTGTTCGGTTAAAGGATTGTAGATATTAAAAGGAGAGGTGATTAGAAATTGATCTTGGTACAAAATCTTAAAATTGGGGTAGCTCCTTAGGGATGATGCAATCTGAAAAATTTACAGAGATATGGGTAGCTGGAAAAATCTAATATTAATTGATACCAAACAAGGTAGGTTTATCTCGTGGGTGGAAATGTCGAGAAAGATTTATCTCGCAGAGGGTATGTGTGTAATTTTGCAGTGCGTGGTCCGATTTCAAATCTGTTTGCAGATTCGGGATGTGCGTAAAATTTTAGACTAACAAGATGTATCATGTGACTAAAAAATTTATAAGAACGCTCAAAAGTCGCTATAGGTAAGAAATCTTAAAATCAGGGTAGCTCCTTGGGATGATGCAATCTGAAAAATTCCTAGAGATTCGGGTAGCTGAGAAAATTCTAATATTAATTGATACCAAACAAGATAGGTTTATCTCGAAAGATGCATTGGTTAGACGAAGAAAACTATTTGTTAGTTTTGGAAGCAAAGAGCAAATTTAGAGGTTTGAGAGCTTTAAAGGGGTAACTTTGCAGGAGTAGTCCGATTTCAAATCTGTTTGCAGATTCAGATTCTGCGTAAAATTCTAAGCTAACAAGATGTATCGCATGACTAAAAAGTTTATAAGAACGCTCAAAAGTCGCTACAGGTAAGAAATCTTAAAATGAGGGTAGCCCTTGGGGGTGATGATATCTTAAAAATTCCTAGAGATTTGGGTAGCTGAGAAAATCTAATATTAATTGATACCAAACAAGATAGGTTAATACAGTGGGATGTTCTAACAAAGACGACAGATACTACCTTTTTTGAAAACACTATTTCATTTCAAGTTTCTGTGACATTCATGATCATACTATTTAATATTAGTTCTCGCCCTATAGAAAGCTACCATTTCGCTACTTTCGCCAGTTACTTCGCCACACAGACACCTTTTGGCTTTGAATGCTAGTGAGTCTGCTAGTGCTAGGAGTAACTCTACTCTTTACACTTTAACTTGTCTACTTAGTATTTTCATTCTTATCTTTATTATTATTTTCTTTTCTTGTCCTGATGAAGCACCTTACAAAAGTGAGCGAAATGTCGACTTTACTTTATAAAATGACACGGTCCCAACCCGGAACCATAAATATTTACAGTAAAATGTGTTAACTTCTCGTTCCAGCACGACACAGTCTGCTCTAAAATAATAAAGTGATTAAATATGCTTTATGGCGATACTTCTCGTTAAACATAGACTAGTTCTATAATAAATGAGCATTTCCAACCAAAATTCCATCAATTAAATTTTCTAATATTTTAACTATATCACACAAGCACAACACTCGGGAAAATGTGCTTTCTTGAGGATTTTTTGCACTTCTGATGGTGGTTTGATCTTGTTATATTTGTGTTCTATGAAAATGAATCAGTTTTAGCGATAATTCTGCGATATAATTATTTTTAAAAAAACTATCTTTTGGAATCACCACGACACTTGACAAAGGTATATCCTGCTATCAATAATTTGAACTTATGATGACAGTTCTAGGTTGTTCTACTCGAATTCTATACTGTTGAATCAGTTTTAGGGATTGATCCGTAAGCATAACTATTTTTATACTATTTTTATACAAACTTTATCTTTTACAGTCAACACGACACTCGACAAAAGTACGTCGTGTTGATGACTTTTAACATCTAATAGCAGTTACAGGTTGTACCGGTCGAATTCCATACAGTTCAATCAGTTTTAGTGATGGTTTCGCCATATAACTATATTTAAATATACTTTATCTTTTGCAGCCAGCACGACACTCGACAAAAGTAATTATTGCTGGCAACTTTTTGCACCATTGATGGTAGTTCTAGGTTGTTCCAGTCGAGTTCTATACTGTTCAATTAGTTTTGGCGATTGCTCCGCGTATAACTATTGTTAATAACCTTTATCTTTTGGAACCAGCACGACACCCGACTAAAGTTAAGTCCTGCTGACGACCTTTTGCACATCTGACGGTAGTTATAGGTTGCTCCAGTCGAGTTCTATTCTGTTCAATCAGTTTTATGGATTGATCCGCAGTCTAACTATTTTTATCTAAACTATATTTTTTGTAGCCAGCACGCTACTCGACAAAAGTAAGTCCTGTTGACGACCTTTCGCACTTCTGATGGTAGTTCTAGGTTGTTTGTTATACTCGAGTTTTATACTTTTCAATCAGTTTTGGTAATTGTTCCGTGTTTTAAATAAACTTTATCCTTTGAAGCTAGCACGACATTCGACAAAAGTAAGTACTGTTGACAACTATTTCACATTTGATGGCAGTTCTAGGTTGTTCCAGTCGAGTTCTATACTGTTCAATCAGTTTTAGCGATTGCTCCACATATAACTATTGTTAAACAAACTTTATCTGGGGCCAGTACGACGCTTGACAAAAGTATGTCCTGCTGTCGACATTTTGCTCTTCTGATAGCAATTCTAGGTTGTTCTATCCGAGTTTTATACTTTTCAGTCACTTTTAGCGATTGTCCGGCGTATAACTATTTTTAAATAAACTTTATCATTTGGAGACAGTACGACACTCGACAAAAGTAATGCTTGCTAACGACTTTTTGCACATCTGATGGCAGTTCTAGGTTGCTGCAGTTGAGTTATATATAGGGGTGGGCGATACGGGATTTTGCGTATCGAATATCGATACATATTCTATATCGATACGTATCGATATATCGAATATCGATGCGTATCGGTGCGTATCGATACATATCGATGCGTATCGATTCGTATCGATTCGTATCGATTCGTATCGATTCGTATCGATGCGTATCGGTGCGTATCGATACGTATCGATAAGTATAGATATATGTAGCGATTCGTATCGGAACGTTTAGATGTGTAGATTAAGTATACATATCGATACGTATCGGTACGAATCGATTAGGCATCGATAATTTATCTACAAGATCGTTGTAAAATAATGCATTTACTGACAATTCGATCTTTCACTTAAGATTGTTTGTTATCAAAATAATTGTACAAGTTTAATATTTGTGACAATATATATATATATATATATATATATATATATATATATATATATATATGTAATTTTTAGTAATCTGTGACCAAGAGTACAAATATACTCGAAAATTCAGATGGAATAAAAAGAGTACGCCTTTTATTATTTTTTTTAAACAGGACCTATAACCCATAAAAGAAAAAACTGAATAGTATATATATATATATATATATATATATATATATATATATATATATAGGGGTGGGCGATACGGATTTGGCGTATCGAATATCGATACGTATCGATACGTATCGATACATATCGATACATATCGATACATATCGATACATATCGATACATATCGATACGAATCGATACATATCGAGTACCGATATATCGATATTTATTTTTCGCTGTATCGGAGGGGTCGATACGGGGGTCGTATCAATACGTATCGATATATCAATACGCCGACCCAGCCCTAGTTATATACTGTTCAATCAGTTTTAGCAACTGTTCTGTCGTATAACTATATTTAAATGAACTTTATCTTTTGGGACCAACACAGCACTCGACAAAGATACGTTCTGCTGACGGTCTTTACCACATCTAGTGCTAGTTCTAAGTTATTCTACTCGAGTCTTATACTGTTTAATCAGTTCGAACGTCTGTTCTGCAGTACAAGTATTTTTAAATATACTATATCTTTTGAAGGTTGTAGGACATTTAACAAAGCTATATCCTGTTGACGACCTTTTGCTCTTATAATGGCAGTTCTAGGTTGTTCTACTCGAGTTATATACTGTTCAATCAGTTTTAGGAATTGATCCGCAGTAGAACTATTGTTATATAAACTTTACCTTTTGTAGTCGGCACCAAACTCAACAAAACCACGTCCTTTGATAGCTTTTCTGCACTTCTGATAGGTAGTTCTAGGGTGTTCATTTTTATAAGTTCTGCTGACTTTTTGCACATCTGATGGCAGTTCTAGGTTGTTCTAGTCGAGTTCTATACTATTCAATCAGTTTTAACCATTGTCCCACGTAAAAGTATTTTTAAATAAAATTTATCTTTTGAAACTCGACAAAAGTACGTTCTGCTAACGACTTTTACACATTTGGTGGCAGTTCTAGTTTGTTCCAGTCGATTTCTATACTGTACAATCATTTTTGGTGATTGTTTCACGGTAAAGCTAAATTTACATAAATTTAATTTTTTGCAGCCAGCACGACAATCGACAAAAGTATGTCCTGCTGAAAAACCTTTGCACATCGAATGGCAGTTCTAGGTTATACCAGTCGAGATCTATACTGTTCAATCAGTTTTAGGGATTGATCCGACGTATAACTATTTTCAAATAAACTTTATTTTTTATAGCCAGCACGAGACTTAACAAGAATACGTCCTGTTGACGACATTTTGCACATCTGATGATAGTTCGAGTTTGTTCTACTCGATTTTTAATCTTTTCAATCAGTATTAGCCCATATACCGCGCAAAACTATTTTTAAATAGACTTTATCTATTGTAGCCAGTACAAAACTCAACAAAAGTACGTCCTGCTAACGACTTTTGAACATCTAATGGCAGTTACGGGCTGTTCCAGTCGAATTCTATACAGTACAATCCGTTTTGGCCATAGTTCCGCCATAAACTTTATCGAGCCAGCACGACACTCTCCAAAAATGGAGGTCTCATGTGTGAGTATTGTCACGCACGTTAAAGATCCCTACCTTGCCTGCTATAGCAAGGGCTCGGCAAAATTCAAAATTTCCAGAAAAAAAACTCGCTTCCTGACCAACGTAGTACCTTCGGGTGGAACATTGGAAAATCAAATGTAGGGATCAATATGCGGTCAAGGGTTCGAATCCCGACACGGTCCGCTTGAAAAATGTTAGGTGAGCATTTTTCACAAAAATACGCCCTCGTTTGGATGAGAGGTAAAATGGAGGTCCCATGTGTGAGTGTTGTCATGCACGTTAAAGATCCCTATCTTGCTTGAAACAGCAAGGGTTCGGCAAAATTCAAAATTTTTCAGGTAAAAAAAACTCGCTTCCTGGCCAATGTAGTACTTTCGTGTGAGACATTGAAAAATCACATGTAGGGATCAATATGCGGTAGTACCTTCGGGTGGAGCATTGGAAAATCACATGTAGGGAATGAAAATGCGGGCGGCTCCGTGGTGCGGTTGGTATGCGTGTGACTACTATGCCCAAGGTGCAGGGTTCAAATCACAACACGGTCCGCTTGAAAAATACGCCCTCGTTCGGATGAGAGGTAAAATGGAGGTCTCGTGTGTGAGTGTTGTCACGCACGTTAAAGATTCCTATCTTGCTTGCAACAGCAAGGGTTCGGCAAAATTCAAAATTTCCAGTTAAAAAAAAAACTCGCTTCCTGGCCAATGTAGTACCTTCGGGTGGAGCATTAGAAAATCACAATGTAAGGTTCAATATGCGGTACGGGACGTCCCGCGTGCATAACTATTAACAATAAATCTTAATTTCTGGAGGAATTTCGACAAAAATAAAATCGCTTACTCAATAATTTCGTAAGTTTGCTGACTATACAAGTCTAATATAATATCTCTCATAATACACAGATATTTTAATTACTATACGATAAACACATCAAATTTGAACAAATAGAACTTTTATAAGAACTACAGATCTTTGAAAATCCTTAGAATTTAAGATTCATCTAAATTTAATGAAGATATATTCACCATTAAACGCATGCAACGATAAAACCGTGCTATTGCTATAGTCACACTAAATCGAAACCTTCGACGTGTCACGCAAATCTGTATGTAATAGAAAATTCTATGTTGGTATGAAGGGTGAAATGTTTGTCCCTTGAGTACAAATTGATTCTTGAAACGTGCTCTTGCGGTGTCGTTAAATAAATACGTCAGTGCTCGTTGGGTCACCGACAACAAATGAAGGAATGGGATTGCACACATGAATTAATCAAAAGCTAGGGTGTATTCGACGACCACAATGTAAGAAAAAGTTTTAGTCCTTGAATTAGAAATTATTTTCAGGTTTTGTCACATGTAATGATAATAAAGCAGTATAAATCTGATAGAGTATTGGAGAAGTGAGACGTATTGCAAACCAACTACGTGATTTTAAGGAAAACTAGGATTCCGTAAAATGGAACGTTTTGAATCTATTTGTATAAAATTCACACGTTCTTGTATCTTACTGTTTATATATTTGGCAGACAATAGTACTTATATACTGTAAATGTCAAGATTGTAGGTACGGAAGTTGCTAGTACAGAAATGTTGCTATTTGTTGCTCTTCACGAGAAAGATTGAGTGTGCATATCAAAAATCGATTTTTAAAAATCTGGATTTTTATATATCTGTTCGAATACTTTGCATGTTATTTACATTAAATCAAATTGGATTATTATATAACAACGATTCCTTCACCTCTTTAATTAATTAGCAGATTGTATAAATATGCTTTTCAATGGTCAAACCTTGGCAAATAAACAATTAAGGTAAAGTTTTTCCGTAAAAAAATCAAGGTTTAATGAAAACTGTTTCTTACTTAACCTTACAAAATAAAATTTAGGATTGTCATCGTTATAATCTACTTGGTCCTCTAACTCACGATATTTACTTCCTTTACCACGCAATACGTAAATTTTGACAAAACTAGGGGATTTGAGATGGTTGAGGCATGAGGTAGCACTTTGCGCCTCCACCTTCTTCCGTCACATCTGTCATCCGTCATTTTTTTTCTTACATCACATGTTATCCGCCATTTTTTTTCTTACGTCACATTTGTTATCCGCATTTTTCTTACGTCAATCCGCTATTTTTTTTTCATATGTCACGATTTTGAACTTACTCTGTATATATCCATCATGTGTATACATTTTATCGCAAGTTCTTAAAAAATGAAATCGAATCAAGCAGGATTCGAACCCGTGCTGGATATATACAGAGTAAGTCAAAAAGTGTGACGTATGAAAAAATGGCGGTTTGACGTAAGAAAAATGGGGGATGACAGATGTGACGTAAGAAAAAAAAATTGCGGATATCAGAAGTGACGTATGAAGGTGGAGGTGGAGATGAAAATGGTGGTGGAGGAAGAGGAGGTGGAGGTGCAAAGTGCTGCCTTATGCCTCGACTACTCAACTCCCCTACTGTTTTTATCAATAAGTTTAAGATACCCATTAGTACTCATTACAGGCATCATTAGATTCAGATTTGGTTAGAAACAAACGCCTGCAACTTCAGTTAAAAATAGAACAAATACAGCCCCTTTATGCGTTCTTCCTACCCAAATTTTAAAGCAAACTTCAGGCAAATAAAACTAATGTTATACGGCATGCAGTTGAAGACAAAGCAATCCTCAGTCCATTGCTATCTGCACAAAAAATTTACAAGGCATGAATTAGTGTCTCCGATAAAGAAGATATGAAAACATTAGTAATCCCGTCTTTGCCGAGTTCATAAACAAAGTGTATAATTAATGTTAGATTCATAGTTCAATTTCAATTAATAAATAATGTATTGGGGAATTTTAAAAATATTAGTTTAATGATATTTATTTCGAGAAGCGTCTTTAATTAAAGCTAGTATCTAACCTAAAAGAAGTTTATTACAATTTTGCTAGAACAAATTATTTTAAACGTAGTTCGATATGATAGCATTTAATAGTTTATGGGCTAGGGGAATTTTAATGATTTATTCGTCATTATCCACAGAGTGTAACAACCATTAATTTTCGAAGTCTTATTTTATATAGATAAGTTTTGCAATATGTATAAATGTTGTACATTTAAATACTTCAAAAAAAGTATTAGATATTCATGTTTTTACTAATTATGAATTCCGCTAACTATATATTCTCAGCTCTCAATTACCTTATGTTGTTATATATTTTAAATGGCAGTTTTCTCAATCTAGCTGATAAGATATTTCTGTATATTTTTATGTATGCGTATATTCAAAGCTAGATCTGAAATATTGTATGTTTTATTCCGAGCATACCTGAGGCTTGGCGAGGTCTTGACTCATGCAGAGGGCAGAATATAACTTACAGGCACATCATAGATAAATAAGAGGAGATCATCCGTTGGATAGGGAAGAATGGGAACTAAATTACACGCATATTCGGTAGGGCACAGAGGCGCTGCAGTATCAGGGAACTATTTCTATTTAGCCTTCGTATGTCTCCGCTTATGTATGAAGAAGTATAAACACCCTTATTACATATTACCTGTAATTATTACCTAATTAAATGTTTTTTTAGTGTAGTTCTCCTTTATTATAAATATTATTATTATTGGAAAATTTCAAACGATTGGCATAACAGGTAAGTCATTTTTTCAAGGACTTGGATAGAATTACACACCTTGTGTATCTTTATATTATTTCCTATTCCTACACATGTGTGACATTAGTACCAGACACTATTCTTACATACCTCTTTTTACATAAAATAATTCAAGAGCTTAACAATAACTTTATATTCTTTTATGTTACCTGGTAAATGTGGGAATACATAAAATACTATAAAAGTAACTTCAACAACTTATTTTTAATAAACATTAAACTTTATGTTTATATATACTTATTTCTTATAAATAACTAATTTACATTATTGTTTAAGCAAACTAGTGAATAGCACAAAAACTAAAATTGGCAGTATGAATAAACCACATTTTCCTTGTATGAAGCTTTTTAATCCGCAATAGTGCTTATGCACTCAAGATAAACATGAATCACATCAAATACTTTTTATGTGGAAGTAACAACTAATCATTAAGTCTTCAGTACTGCAACTTGTTAGAGAAAAACATAAAGATACACAATGTGTGTAACTTTAACCATGGCCTTTTTTAAATCGGTGTTTAAAATTATTAATTAAATATTCTTGTAGTATACAACAGCATAACACTTTGCATTTAATAGAAGACCGCAATGCCTACTGGAAATTTGAATTACCATTGTGTTGTCAAAGCTTTTGAAAATGCATATTTTACAAAAGTAACTAATAACAACTACAGAAATAAAATTTTTTTTCGATTTTCTGATAAAGACCCAGAGTGCAGACAAAAGTGGTTTGAAATAATGGATTTGCCTGTGGTTAGGGAATATTTGTGTGAAAACCATTTTGCGGAAGAAAGCATTGCAGCACAATGGTAACTCGGCTATTAAAGTTTGCATTACCAAAAATACCCACATCAAATGCCAACACCAGTAGTAATATTTTAATACCTATTTCATCGAATACACCTACTGGTAATTTTGTTCCAGTATCTGCAAACTACAATAATATATCAACTGCTGGTGGCGAATTTTCGACCCCATTATGTCAGAAACGGAAACAAGATTCTACATTTGTAACTCCTGCCAAAAAGAGATATGATTCGCTGTTGTCTGCTATTGGTGAAACTCGTGTGGGTAATTTAACTCAGAAAAAGAAAAACTATGAAATCAATAAAACACAAAAACGTTCAATCGCCTAAGGGACTCAAAAAACAAAATAAAAAGGCATTTGAGTTATCTACAACCAAAATGTTTAGAAAATTAGAATCATCTTTAGATTTCGTTGCTGCTAATTTTATTAAAAGCACTTTTAAAAATTCTACAATGAAAAAACACACTTGGACAACTTCGGATAAAGTTTTTGCTTTGGCTTTGCCGAAAAGAGGTCCAAAATGTTATGGGTTTTTAAAAAAGTGTATTCCTTTGCCATCGGAAGCTACATTACATAAACTTTTAAAAAATATTCCTTTTGAGCCTGGTCTTAACTATTTACTTCTGCAAAAATTAAAAGTGAGGGTATCCAAAATGGAACCTCTTGATAAATCGTGTACATTAATATTTGACAAAATTTCGTTGTCTGAACAACTGGTGTTTGACAAATTTCACGACAAAATTGTGGGCTATGTCGATTTGGATACATTGGGTCGGCGAAATGAAAAAGCCAATCATGCTCTTGTTTTTATGATTCACGGATTACGAAAGACTTGGAAGCAACCTGTGGCCTATTATTTTACTAGAAATATGGTTAAAATGGAACACTTGAAGGTTCTATTGAAAAAAGTAATAGAGGCATTGCAAGGTATAGGATTGAGAGTGATCGCTACTATTTGTGACCAAGGAAGCACAAACCGTGCTGCAATAAAGCAGTTAGTTGCTGATAATTCTCATCCTTTCCTTATTATTAAAAACCAACGTGTGTTTAGAATTTTTAATCCTCCACATTTATTAAAATTAACCAGAAATGCATTTTTCAAATATAATATCCACTTTGCCAAAGGTCGCGTAGCTAAAGTAGAATACGTTCAAAGATAAACAAAAGCGCTTTCAGGGGTTGAGAAAAATTAGGTCATCATATCTGAACCTTCTAAAGCAGAATCGGCTAAAAATGAAGGTGTGTGTAGCGGCACGAATCTATAGTAACACCATGGCTTCTGCAATAGAAAGTATGATTGGAAGCAACTTACCGTGTGGGCTACCCAGTCAAGCTATCTATACGGCAGAGTTTATTCATAGTTTAGATTTACTGTTTGATAGTTTCAACGGAAGAAGTCTAAAACCAGAGCATGGAAAACCTTACCGTCAATGTATGACACTAAAATCACCTCACCGTGCATTGTGGCTGAGAATTTTGTCAACTATTAAACATTGGGTATTTTAATCCAAAGATGGACGAACTAAAAAAAAATATGCCACTTAAAGCTAGTTGGATAACAACAATTCAAGCTACAATGGAATTGTTTGATGAATGTAGGAAACTAGGCTTTCAATTTCTGCGAACTAGGTCTTTAAATCAAGACTGTCTAGAAAATCAGTTTGGATTATTGCGAAGTTTTGGTGCAGCCAACATAAACCCAAATTGCTACCAATTTCTTTCACGTTTTAAGACATCTGTCATAAGTAATTTGATTGACCCACATTCTCATGGACGTAATTGCGAAAAGGATTCGAGTAGCATTTTGGAAAATTTACAGAAATTTGTAGTAGATGACTGCATAGATTAAAGTCCATTGTATGGAATTCAAGATAGCGAATTTTGTGACATAAAGGTTCCTACTCGTGATCATAGTGGCACTTACGATATACAGAGAGCATCATATGTGACCGGCTTTTTAGTTAAAAAGTTAGAATTTAAATTGTGAACCGTGTGCAGTCAGTTTAATATCAGACATCACCGAGCCTCACCACGTATTCATTGCATTTAAAGAAAACTGTGATCTAAAACAAAGATTAATTTATGATACAACTGAAATTTTAAATGTACTATTAGATATTCATGACTCAGTTATCTATATTATGCCGCAGTATGGTCATGTGTCGAATATACTTGCAAAGCTAAAGCTATTTTTAAAGAATCATATTAATTTCACCTGGTACTCCTGTAAAGAACATTTAAATGTAGTGTTAAGTGATTTTCTTGACTATAGCATAAGTCTAGTTCTAAGAAAGTATTGTGATGATATTTATCGCGAACATCAGCAACAACAGAACAGGATTAAGTTATCAAAAACTAAGCTAAAAAACATTAGGCAAATGTAGCGGTAGTATAATAGTTGTAAAATTCTTTACCACCTTACTTACTATCTCTGCTTTATATTTCTTCTATACTGATGTATCAAAAGTAAGTCTGGATTTTGTCAAAAATAAATTGCTACTAGAAGAAGCGCGTCAAAATAAAAATAAACAGGATAGTGAAAGAAACATTGATGTAGCATTTACTGGTTATAACTATAGAGGAAGATACAACAAAAGCATGTACAGAAATTATGCTAATAGGGAGTAATAGTAATGTAGGTACAAGTAGTGGTAGTTCTAATACTGAAGACAATAAATTTCCATTCAAATGTCACAACTGTGGAAAATTTGGACACAAACGTTCTAATTGCAAATTTCTACGGAAAGGAAGGCACTATGCAAAAGAAAGACAAGCTAATGTAGCGGAACAGGAAAGTGAAACTGAAAGTGACAACGCAATATCGTTTTTAACAACGGAAAATCAAGCAGGTATGGCAAACTGTACTGAAATTGAATTTGTTATTGATAGTGGTGCAACCAACCATTTAATAAAACAAGATTTTATAAAATATGTCTTTGATCAAAAGAATATAAGCCATAACATTAATCTAGCCAAATCGGGTTCAACAATAAGGGCAACTAAACACGGAAATATGAAGTTATTCACTAAAAATTCTAAAACTGTTACAATTAAAGATGTGTGAGTATGTAAAGGGTTACTTTGAAACTTGATATCGACAAGGAAATTGGAACAAGCAGAATATGAAGTTAATTTTAAAAATAAAGAAGCAACTATTAAAAGAGGAAACGTTATAGTATTAAAAGGAAAATTAACTGAAATCTATATACAGTTACATTAAAATTTCAATAAGTGAATCAATTTGTGTTGCAAAAGAAGATTTAAATTTACTTCACCAAAAATGGGACATTCATCAAAGTACCCCGTCAATAGAATATGTGAAGTATGTATCAAGGTAAAACAAATAAGGTTACCACATATAACAATACCGGAAAGTAAAAACCCAAAAAGAGTTTTGGAAGTTGTTTCTACGGATGTTTGTGGTCCAATCAGTCCTATTACACATGATGGTAATAATTGCCATGTCAGTTTTGTAGATCATTTTTCACATTTTTACGTGGTCTATTTAATAAAGCGAAAAAGCGTAATCAAAAAATTCAAAGATTATTTAATGATGGTTAACGCAAAATTTAATTGCAAGATCGAAAGAATTCGGCGTGATAACGGAGGCGAATATATTTCAAAAGGTTTTAAAACATTTGTAGAAGTAATGGCATTAATATTCAGTATACAATTCGGAGAACTCCTGAATTGGGCGAAAGTTTAATGCACTGTCAGCTAGACATGTAATCTCTGAATTACCACAAAACTACCAAGAGGCTGTAAAAGATGGAGGTTGAAATGATGCGATACAAGCGGAATTGAACTCACTGAAGGAAAACAACACTTGGGAATTAGTGGTACCACCTAGTGATGTGCAGGTGATTGATTCCAAGTGGGTGTTTCATGAAAAACATGTTGATGGTATTTTGAAAAGAAAGCTCATCTAGAGGCACGTGGATTTCAACATCAGGTTGAGGATGTGTATGCACCTGTTGCAAGGATGGTAACTATAAGAATTCTGTTATCTTTGTATATTGAATATGATATGTTATGTTCAAGAGTTAGATGTACAAAAAGCTTTATGGATCTTTAAACCAACCGGTGTATATGTATCAGCCTGAAGGATTAAACCAAACTAATAAAAATCTAGTTTGCCAACTTAATAAGTCATTATATGGACTTAAACAGGCTCAAAAATGTTGGTATGAGCTGCTAAATCAAAAACTGGTTGAATTAGATTTTCAAACGTCCATAAAGGATCCGTGTCTATATTTTAAAAACGTCATTTTTTGCTGATTTATGTAGATGATATAATTATGTTTTCCAAAACTTTGAGAGACATAAATTACGTTAAAAGTGAACTGTCAAAATGTTTTAAAATGACTGAATTTAAAAATAACAATGTTACATTTTTAGGTTTAGAAATAGTACAACATAACGGTGAATTATTAATAAGTCAAAAAGAGTTAATTAAAAAGGTATTGAATAAATCTGGCATGCAAGATTGTAAAGGGATAGATATACCAATGAATTCAAATTTCAAAACAGATCCTATTGATTCTGATTTGAAAAACGAAAGATTACCATATCGAGAAGTCATAGGCTTATTAATGTATATTACGTTAGGCTCACGTCCAGATTTTTTTTCTATTACCTAATACAGTCAATTTCAAAATTGCTATACCAAGCAACACTGGAATGGTTTAAAGCAAGTCTTAAGATACCTTAAGAAAACTATAAATTTCTGTTTGTGAAAAGTAATAAACCTGAACTTAATTTAATTTGCTTTGTCGATTCAGATTTTGCAAATAGTCAGAATGACTGAAAAAGTATATCTGGATTTATAATTAAGATTAATGAGAAATATGGTTTGTTGGAAATCAAAGAAACAAAATTTAGTAGCACTGTCTAGTACAGAGTCTGAATTTATTGCATTATCATTATGTATAGCTGAAGAATTGTATTTATCACAAATACTTGCAGAAATGTTATTTATTAGTTTAGGTCCTATCGTCATATATGAAGACAATCAATCATGCATTAAAATGTTTTCAACTTTGGAAACTAAACGATCTAAACACATTGATGTTAAATTTCATTTTGTTAAAGACTGCGTAATGTCTGGTAAAGTTGAATTATTATACGTTCCTACAACGGAACAATTGGCTGATTTGCTAACCAAGCCATTATCTTATAACAAGTTTCAAATATTTAGAAAGTGTTTAAACTTGTTAAATTTTTTAATTTGTTTATAAGTATTACAGAATTGCAAGTGTTAATATATTCAGTTCAGCATACTTTGTCTTTTGCTTGTTAATAAAAATTACTCAAGTTGGCTTTGGTCAAGTTTCGACAGTTCTGGTTTTGTAAATTTTTTTGTACTTAGATTATAATCAAAATAATTATAATTGTATTACTTGATAGTGGCTATATACGTGTTATTATGTTAACTGAGCTTTGACTGCGTACAACTTTTCAACAATGCATAAATAAAATAATGCTTTAATGAATTTAGTTTTTATAAGAATAACACTTCTTCGACCTGGGCTTGAATATTGTTCATCAACTTGTGCGGTATTATAATATACATAGTTATGCATTAGAAAAAAATCAGTAAGAAGTTTGCCCTACAACGTGCATATAAACTTGGAGTAAAAATCACAGTTACAGGGAAGATCTTTCGCTTGTGAATATCGAAACTTTGGAACGTCAGCGTTTAAAATAAGATGTATTTTTCTTTAACTTGATTCACGGTATTCTGGATTACCTATATCTGTTTCATAGAATTAATTTTAATACAAACCTGATATTTAGGAAAAATGAAGTATTTAAAATATATAACTCTACACATAATTATATTTATGATAGTCCATTAAGAAGAATACAAAGATTGGTAATTATAGTAACATTTTTGAAACTGTAAAATTAGCTCTTATAGATATTAACTATAATGCATGGCTATAATAGATTTAATTAATTAACGAACAGAATTTCTTTATATTGCAGTAATTTGTGTTTAATTATTTATTTAATTAAATTTGCTATCATGTGTACGTCTGTATTATGTTTATGATACATTAAGATTATTTATTGATTTGTTATATTGTACTGTTGCTAAGTGCGATGTATAATAAAGAATATTTACATTAATAAACCATTATTATTAATTTTTCTGTTAGCTCCCATCAATAAATTTATCTAAAAAACTTATTTTCAAAACTCAACAATATGTATGAAACAGGTTGAATTAAAATTCATTTATTTACCATATATATGCTTAAATGCATTTTTATTCAACCTGTTAATACTTATTGTTGAAAATAAGTTTTTAGGTAAATCTTATAGTGTCACAATTTTGAATTTCCCGCTATTAGTCTCGTTTTCATCGGTAGTCACTACAGGCGCCACCGGTTTTAACCGCCATTGTTGTCCCCACTTGTTTACATTGAATTGGTGACTCTCTTACTGTATGTTCTCTATGAGGCACATTCTTCGAATAAAGTATAAAGTTCGGAAGGTAAATCATCAAGAAGGGAGTACAAAACCTTTTTGAGATGTTCGAACAAACCTAGCATGACTTTCAATTTCCTATCTTTATATTTGGTAGGAATTGGACAATTATTGATAAATTACGTTAGAATCCAGCGCCCTTGAATTTGATTTAGTTTGGCACCTGGCAAACACTTGTACATCACGATATAGCAGCATGATTACGTCAAAGAAGCTTAAGGGTATTGTTCATGCGCTAATAAAACCCCTCAATACCAGAGGGAGTCGGGTAACAGCGTTTTTACGTGATAACATCTCGTTATGTATCAACATATTTCAAGTTACCTTGCTTGATTATTACTTACAATATATTGTATTCTCTGCTTTGCATTTCAGTGTGATCTTTTGTTTAATAAACGTGATTAAGTACAGCGATTAATTATTACAGTCCACTATATTGAGCCTAAACATTGATTAAACATTGATCCATTCGAGCCGTGATAAGTTGAAACCTGTAGAATGCAAGCGGTTTAGAAGTGGAAAACAGTTTTGACTACTTAGGGTTGTGGGGACTGCCTGCAATTTTAACATCACCCAACAGAATTAAATTCCAATTTTTCTTAAGATTATTGATTAGTACCTAACCTTGGTATCCATTAAATTATTGCGGTTGTATCTTCTTTACGATTTGTGTATAAACACTCATGATTGTATCCTTTTTAAACGCAATTTAAGTATAAAGCGCATATCTTTTCAGGGTCTAATTATCAATGATTACCGTATCTTTACGACTTGGTAATTGAATGAATGTCATGTGATTCATTTAGCGCTAAAACTAACACGTTGATTTATTAAGTTTGTTAAGTGTAGTACATTAATATAATTAATTATTTCATTGCATCCTTGCAATATTGAATTTGTCTTGATTAATATAAATTTATTGACAAATTAAAGGATTGAAAATGGATAGTAGTCATAGCGATTTAAAACAATTCGTAGACGCGATTCGATTGAACAAAGGGTTAACAGTTTTGCAAAACATATAAACACAATAAAAAATGCTTTTGATCAATCGGAGCTGATTGATAATGTAGCAATTGATGAATTACAATTAAAAAGAGACAAATTCCCATTCTTCTTTTAGGAATTTAAAGATTTTCAATTAGAGATTGAAGTATTGTGTGCAAAGAAAGATTTAGAAACCTAATATTAAAAGCGTACAGAGCTTGATGATAGATTTTCAAAGTATTTAGCGATTTCAAAAAGGTTGCTTAAATCATTATCCAAACCTGAAATTTCGAGCGACAACGATTCGTGTACAAGTGATACTAGCTCCAAAAAAATGGCAAAGGTTCAAAACGAATGGTAGGGAGTAATTTTGACCATGTAAAGTTGCCTGCGATTACCTTGCCGATATTTAATTCTGATTATCTACTGTGGATTGAATTTAAAAATACGTTTGAGGCTTTAATTCACCAAAATGATTCTTTATCGGACATCCAAAAGTATCACTATTTGCGCACGAGTTTGGGTCCAGAAAGCTTAAAGATTATTTAAAATTTAGTTCAAGTAACTATATTCACGCTTCGATGACCTTGTGTAATCGCTTTGATAATTCGAGAATGCTGGTGAATAATCATCTTAAGAGATTATTTAATACGAAAACGTTAAACAAACAATCGGCTAATGGATTAAGAAATTTAGTAGATAATGTAAGTAAGCATTTGAGATCTTTGAAAACGTTAAATGTTCATACTGAGGCATGGGATGCGATCATTATTTACATGGTTACTCTAAAATTAGACAAAGTTACTTCTAGAGAATGGGGCTCTTCAAAAAGGACAAACAATTGCCAAAATTATAGGAATTTTTTGACTTCTTGCAAAATCGGACCAATTTCTTGGAAACGGTAGAATTAAATAGTGGTGAAGCCAAGGGGCCCACTGAAAATAAAAAAAGGTGTAAGCAATTTTTATTGGTAGTTAATAACACTCCACAAAGATCATGTAACTTGTGCAAAGAATCACATGTAATTTACGATTGGAAACAATTTTTAAGGCTTTCCGTTCCCGAAAGATGGGATAAGATTAAATCCTTAAAGTTATGTTGTAAATGTTTATGTACTGGGCATTTTACAAGGCAGTGTAAACATAGAAGTTGCAAAATTTGCCATAAACGGCACAGTAGTTTATTGCACGGACAGTCTGCAAATCCTGTAGATTCCTCTAACCCAATTACAAACGCTGCTGCAAGTTCACCCAGCCTCGCCGCTTCAGCTTCAACAGTGTTGACAAATTCAGTTTCGAATTCTAATGAAAATCATATTTTTGATGCTGGAGTTGCTTCCTTTGTTACTAATTCAGATTTGGATTATGTTTGTTGACAACGGCAAAAATTTTGTTGTATGACAAAAATGGGAAGGCGCATACAGCCTTAGCTATTTTGGATTCTGGAAATCAATCGTGTTTTGTGACTGCCAAGTTGTGCAAACAACTAGATTTAGAACAAGACACAAACATTTGTGTAACTGGGATTAATAATATTGCTTCCAATTTAAGCAAAAAATGTGAGATTACGATTCATTCATTGTATAATAGATTTATATCTACGATTTCTTGTTTCGTTGTTCCACAAATTACTGGAAAACTCCCAGCTTATAAATTTAATGTTTTGAATTTGAAGATTCCTCCAAACATTCAATTAGCCAATCCTAATTTTCATGTAAGTAAACCCATTGATTTGTTGATTGGTACAAATTTGTTTTGGGCGCTGCTCCGTGATGGCAAGATTTCGTTGGGAAAAAATCTACCTATTCTTCAAAATACAGTTCTAGGTTATGTAGTATCAGGAGTATTATCTCATCCGATAAAAACTATTCAGTGCTGTTTTGTGACACAATCTATTGAAAATAATTTGCAAAAGTTCTGGGTAATCGAAGAACCCAAACAGAAGGTATATTTCTCAAAAGATGAAAAGGATTGTGAGGAACTTTACAAAAAAAAAAAGTTTTTCGCGACAATAATGGGAAGTTTGTAGTGAGAATTCCGTTAAAAGGTTTCTCTCCAGAATTCGGGGATTCGAAAACCTTTGCGATAAAGGGCATGTTACAAGTAGAAAGAAGATTTCAAACAAATGTTAAATTTAAAAATGAATATGTGTCTTTTATGAAAGAATATAGCGATTTAGGGCATATGACTATATATGACGCGTTGGGTGGTAATAAAATGGGGTATTTTCTACCGCACCATGGAATAATGCGAGAAAACAGTTTAACAACAAAATTAAGAGTTGTCTTCAACAGTTCGGCCCCTAGTAGTAATGGTATATTACTTAATGATATCCAGCATTCAGGCGCACCCATACAAAATAATATTTTTGAGATTTTAATTCGATTTAAAGAACACCCTTTTGTTGTCATTGTAGACATTGCCAAAATGTATGGGCAGATTCTTGTTCATCCAGATGATAGACACCTCCAACAAATTGTTTGGAGAAACAAAGTTTAAAAGGATTTATCTGTTTATCATCTAAACACTGTAACGTACGGCACGACTAGTGCTCCGTACTTGGCGATACGTTGTATTAAACAGTTAGCTTTGGAAATCAAGCAGACTATCCCAAAGCCTCAAAAGTTGTTGATAGGAATTTTTATGTCGATGATTTAATTACAGGATTTTCCGATAAAAATCAAGCCATTACAATTTGCAAAGAAATTAGCGATATACTCAAAACAGCTACATTTCAATTACGAAAATGGGCTTCAAATAGTCCAATTATTTTAAAGACCTTTCATGAGAATTCTGATTTATTATCAGTCCTTAATTTAGGGGATAACGAGAGCATAAAAACTTTAGGAATTCAGTGGTTCTGCAAACAAGATATGTTATCTTATGCCGTCTATATTGAAAAACCAGATTCTGTAATTACGAAGCGATCAATTTTATCGGTTATTGCAAAGATATATGATCCGCTTGGTTTAGTCAGTCCTTGCACTATTATTGCAAAATTAATGATGTAAAGGCTTTGGTCATTAAAAATTGATTGGGCCACAGAGGTGCCTCAGGATTTATCAATACAATGGTACAAATTCAGGTCAAATTTAAATAAGCTCAATGAACTACACATTCCAAGATTTGTAATGTGCAAAGATTCCATGGTAAAGGAACTTCATGGATTCAGCGATTCGTCCAAAGACGCGTACAGCGCAGTAATTTACATAGGAACTATTGATTCAAAAAATGAAATATATGTAAAACTATTATGTGCTAAAACAAAGGCTGCTCCTTTACGTATCATTACAGTACCTAGACTCGAACTTTGTGGCGCTCTTTTACTGGCTCAGTTGATGCATTCTGTCCAACATTCCTTGACTAACAATATTGATTATTATCTGTGGTGTGATTCACAAATTGTTATAGATTGGATAAATACTTGCCCAAGTAAACAAGATATGTTATCTTATGCCGTCTATATTGAAAAACCAGATTCTGTAATTGCGAAGCGATCAATTTTATCGGTTATTGCAAAGATATATGATCCGCTTGGTTTAGTCAGTCCTTGCACTATTATTGCAAAGTTAATGATGTAAAGGCTTTGGTCATTAAAAATTGATTGGGCCACAGAGGTGCCTCAGGATTTATCAATACAATGGTACAAATTCAGGTCAAATTTAAATAAGCTCAATGAACTACACATTCCAAGATTTGTAATGTGCAAAGATTCCATGGCAAAGGAACTTCATGGATTCAGCGATTCGTCCAAAGACGCGTACAGCGCAGTAATTTACATAGGAACTATTGATTCAAAAAATGAAATATATGTAAAACTATTATGTGCTAAAGCAAAGGTTGCTCCTTTACGAATCATTACAGTACCTAGACTCGAACTTTGTGGCGCTCTTTTACTGGCTCAGTTGATGCATTCTGTCCAACATTCCTTGACTAACAATATTGATTATTATCTGTGGTGTGATTCACAAATTGTTTTAGATTGGATAAATACTTGCCCAAGTAAACTTCAAGTATTCGTCGGCCATCGAGTGTCTGAGATTAGACACCTGACTGATATTGATAGATGAAATTATGTAAGTACGAACCAAAATCCTGCAGATGTAGCTACACGAGGATTACAACCTGATGAGCTCGCACCTTATGGTGGAAAGGACCCTCTTTTCTCCAACTTCACGATTATCAGCCAGATCCTTTCAAATTCAGTGATTCATGTGATCTTCCTGAACTAAGGTCAAAACCAAAAACATTTACCATAACTATTAATGAACCTCTCGACCTATTTTCACGATTTTCTAGTTATTCGAAATTAATTTGGGTAGTGGCATATTGCTGTCGAAACTGGTTCTTTAAGTGTCTTGGAGTTAAATGAGAATAGAATTAAGGTAGTGAAATTAGCCCAAGACGAGATATTTGCACAAGAAATCAAAATGATTCTTTCTCAGAAAGATGTTAGGGTTAAAAATCGATTGTCTTCGTTAGCACCGTTTGTCGATTCAAATGGGTTTTTGCGTGTCGGTAGACGATTAAAAATTCTTCTTAGAGTTATAATGAAAAACATCCACTTTTGCTAGGCAACAAACATAAATTTACTAGTTAAATTTTTGAGCACGAACATGCAAAATTGCAGCATGCAGGTCCACAACTTCTTTTATACACTGTTCGCCAAAATTATTGGCCTATATCTGGCATGTCTATTGCAAAGAGTATTGTAAAAAATTGTATAAGGTGCTTTCGATATAAACCAACTCAAGTATTTGCAATTATGGCCGATTTACCAGAAACGCGTGTAAATGTTTCAAGCCCTTTTACAATTACAGGTATAGATTATGTTGGTCCAATTACCTTGAAAGACCGAAAAGTCCGCGGTTCAAAGCAATATAAATCTTATATATGCTTGTTTATATGCTTTACTAGCAAAACCGCTCGTTTAGAATTAGTTACGAGCTTAACGACTGAAGCTCTTATAGCAGCGTTTAGACGATTTGGATCCCGTCGGGGAAGCCAACTCACATATATTCGGACAATGCATCGAATTTTGGTGGTGCATATAAAGAATTGAAACTTTTGTTTGAATTTATTAAAAATAATCAAGATATCATAGCTAGTTCTTGCGCACAAAAAGGAATCACATGGCATTTCATACCTCCGAGTACACCAAATTTCGGTGGGTTATGGGAAAGCAATGTCAAGGGTGTAAAGGCACATTTATACCGTGTGATCGGGAAGACAATCTTACATTACTCGTACAGATTGAGGCAACCTTGAATTCCGGGCCACTTTACGCAAGGTCATCCAATCCTAATGATTATGCATCCCTGACGCCTTCTCACTTTTTGATCGGTAAGGTCATTAATACTTGTCCAGATCCATTGTTTCCGAAGAGTTGAAACTTAATTCGTTATCAAGATATCAACTAATTCAACAGTTACATCAGAACTTTTGGAAATTATGGTCTAAATTTTATTTGTGCAATTTATAACATCGTCGTAAATGGAAACATGTGGTTTGTGAATTGCAACCAGGTGGACTTGTATTAGTAAAAACTGAAAATTTACCTCCCTGCAAATGGTTGCTGAGAAGAATTACAGAAACTCATCCTGGAAACGATAATGTTGTGCGTGTGGTTATGATTAAAACAGCCGGTGGATTGTTAAAACGTGGTATTGCGAAAGTGTGCACATTACTTATTATTATGTGATGAGTACTTGTTTACTATGAGTTAATTGAATTTGGTAAAGGTTTATATACTTTAATTGTATTAGTTTTAGTTTATTGTTATTACATTGAACGCGTTCGAGCATTCGTTCAAGGCGGGGAGTATGGACAATTATTGACAAATTACGTTAGAATCTAGCGCCCTTGAATTGGATTTAGTTTGTCACCTGGCAAACACTTGTACATCACGATATAGCAGCATGATCACATCAAAGAAGTTTAAGGGTATTGTTCATGCGCTAATAAAACCCCTCAATACCAAAGGGAGTCGGGTAACAGCGTTTAACATGATAACATCTCGTTTTGTATCAACATATTTTACGTTACCTTGCTTGATTATTACTTACAATATATTGTATTATCTGCTTTGCATTTCATGTGATCTTTTGTTTAATAAACGTGATTAAGTACAGCGATTAATTATACAGTCCACTATATCGATTGAGCCTAATTGGCAATTAAAGAGGAATAAGGTTTGTTAATAATGAAGTAACATGTGGAGACGTTTGTAAAGTTCTGGTCAGGTAAGGTATGTTCCATCATTATATGCTCAAACAGCTACAGTAGCGATGGTATTCATTTCTCCATTCATTTATATGACTACAGTAATCCATATATCCAGGACTTTCTGCCACTTTATTGTAATTTTACCAGTGTTTGTATTCTAATATTAATTTATTTCTTTTGTCATGTAGACATGTCGTGAGATAAGTCAATAAAACGTTCCTAGCGCAAGGACAATTTTTAATTTCAATTCTTTACAAAAGTTGTAAAAATTGCAATAATTATTTGTACTTGATATTGGTAACTGTAATATAAATGTATTGTCGCACGAGGCATAAAAAATGGTGCTTATATTTATTTTTAGGGTAAAGGGCATCAAAGTCCTAAAGATCCACTTTAAAGTAATTTTGAAATTCCATTTAATTGATGTTAAAATAGACTACTATCTCTTAATTACCACATGGTAAATAATAGTTTAAACAGAATATTGTAACGTTTTTAAAAACCTATCATTATGTTTGCACACTAAACCCAATTCATTGCTGCAGTTTATAAATGCTAAGCCCCAGATTATTGTATATTCGCATTACACGCATTATAACTTAAGCTTCAAGTATTGCTGGTTGCCGTTGTAGGCCTTTGTCCGTAAATTAGTTGTAGGTGAGACAATATCTCGCGTGAGCAAGCATCAGTGCAACGCTCTTCATAGTGGCTAAGTCACTCCGACACCTCCCGAGCATTCGATCCCCGATCTTTATTTCGTTTAAAATCACCATCGGTCAAGGAATGAATTTAAAAATCGTCTGAACGTAATTAATGGCCACTTCATTCTTCACAATGAAAACACCTAATAGTTACATCATTGTTTTCAACGCAACTAACTTCTAGTATGAGATATTAATTATTTCAACATAATGGTTACCACAAGGACATGGACGATTGAGATACATGCCGCGGTTTTGCTTTTATGGTTAATACATCACTGCGGTATCTACTTATATGATATTGGTGTGGTTCGTTCATCTATATATTTGGATGCTTTATACCCAAACAATATGGATTGATGAGGCGATACTAAAAATCAAAATTTCCACTAGCAGGTGAATCGTAGGCGAGCTGATCTGTACGTTAATTTTTGTCAGGTTTAACGTACATCCAAGTTAGCGGTAAGTGATATTTCAATTTTCCATGTGCATCTATTGAGGCGTCAACACATGGCAAACGAATTTTAGGAAGATATCATTCAAAAGTATTGTGGTTCGTCTACGTTTTGATAAGCAGTGAAACGTACGTTTTGTAGCAGTTATAAATTTCTTTTATTGTTTTGTGGTGGTATTTATGCATGACGCTTGCTCAATTAAATATGACGAAATTAGAAACGTCCACCATTATTGTAAGGCATAGTGAACATTTTCTTAGAGGCACAAAACCTGGACATTGCAGTTTTATTTGAAAGGCTGAGTACGTGATTCAAATTATCATAATAGGATAGTTAATGTTATGACTAATTAAATTTTCTGCATGTATCTCTTTACAGAATGATATTTTGATGCTTGTACTCCAATAGATTCAGGTGACGCAGTGAGCAGAATCTGATTGTTTCCTTTGCTTAAAAATGCAGTTTACTCTTTTGTAAAATGAACTTCATTCTACCAGGAGACCGACTTCATAGGATCCTTAGGAACATGCGTCATTCAGAGGATTATTACTAGACCAGACAAGTTGGCGCCCATAAATTTAGACGGTATTGGAAGCCTTTCAAGGTAAGTTTATTAGACGTAACTTGAAATTGCACCTATTTATTTTTACATTTAACTGTTTTGTTTCCATTATGTTTCTATAGAGACCCACTTCCGCACCACTGTAGTTAGCCTGTGCACCGTCAAATTATTATCGAATTCCAGTTACTTCTAAGCAATTCCAAATTTAATAATCTAATGTTTCATCCATCCGTAATAGCGCTTCTACAACATACATATAGTAACAAACGAATGATATATCATCTTTTCGATATTATATAAAAGCAGTTTCTCTTTCTTAACAAATTAGACTTGTCATTTTTGAGAACCTAAAGTTATCGCTTATCGTTTTTAATGTTTTTAAAACGTAAGCACGCATTCCTTTTAATGTTGTGGCATTTAAAAATTTATCTAATGTTGTTTCAATTCTTATCCACAAATTCAATTATTATTACGATTCGACAAAAAAAATATTTATAATTCATTAATTTTGTAACAACAAGATTCCTTCGGTGAGTTCCGCATTCACACTTCTTATTGGGCCACTTACCTTAATGTTCATACATTACGGACTTTTATCTATTAATTCAATATTCATTCTTACCTGGAAACTCGTTTAAACTTCAACAAAACTTTCCTGTCTCGATTTTTGTTGCATTAATGTCACATTTGGACTAATTATCAAAATTAAAACAAAGTGGACAACATGTCGTTTTCTGTTCATTTTTTGAGTAGCTATCGGTTATTGATTACGATAGTGTCAAAACGGAGTCCAATACCACATTATGATTGTTCGAAGTTCATGGATACCAAAGCAGGTAGAAAAATATTAGAAAATAATTTTAAAAGATTGAAATAAAGATTTCTGAAGAATTCAATATTATTTGCAAACTTAAAAAGAAAACTAAGAACCGATTTAAAAAAATTGAAAATTCAAAGTCTAAGCGGAAGGAACTATAACAGGAAAGTTGAAGAAATACAAAGAAAACCAATGAACGGACAAGAAAAATGATAATAAATTTGAAAGAGTAGTTTTAATGTCAATTTAGGTGCTTCTGTTGAAAAACTTGAAAAAAGCTTCAAAAAGATGCAAGTAATTAATCTACTAAATTAAAAGATAATTATGTAATACCTTGCAGTTCTGCAAGGATGCACTAGTGGCACAAGTCATTTATCATGCCACGAGTCTTCGCTTCTAAAAAATAATATCTAATTAACAATTCAGATTAGTTTTTAAACCATTTTGATAGTTGTAAATAGTTTTAAACTCTTAATTCTATTGTGAATAGTTTCAGCAATGTTATACCCGCGAACCTATTGCGTGTTTGCAGCTAATGAGATATAATAAAAGCAGTCTCAAAATAAACTCCAAATGCCAACAATGAATCATTTTAACGTCCATTAAAACAACATATTTACACTCAAATTACAAACTAGTTACAAGCTTAACTTATAACAATGTAACCGAATTCAAAGCATTTTATTTTAAAACTGAAACATTCAGTGGTAGTTAATGTACTCCTGCAACTAAAGAAACTCGTTTAGTTAAAATGTAATTCACACGGGCAGCTATCACGAGAAATTTAATAATGCTTTTATGTGTGGTATGCAATTATTATTTGTTTTCTCATTTTCTGATTTTGCAATCAAAATCGACAAACAATATAATAAATAGAAATATGTAGGAAGCTTTTCGGTAACAATACTTAAGTGCAATTAAACTGGTTTGTATAGCTACAACAACAGTATGGACAAGGCTAACGATTTTAAAAATTATTACTACTAAATTTTTACCATGTTCCATGTTTGCATAAATATTAGAACGCTATATATAAACTGTTAATATATTTCATTGATACATAAATGATAAACGATTCACTGTAGTTCCCAATTCTCTTGCTCTCTGTCTCAAATCAAAGTTCATTTGATGCAGTTCTCTACTGCTACCTATCTCGAAGTGGTTCCTTCTCTCTTGGAACTATTTTTACCTAAATCGTAATTAATCTCGTATATGAACGTAAACTTTTGTTTTTTGTGCCAAATATAGCCTCTGCTCTGCCATCCATTAGTCTTAATGACATCTTCATATCTCAAAGTACAACCTTATATCTTACCACTCGCTCTTTTAATGACCCAGTCATATTTCTGTTCCCCAAACTATTTCGTAACTAACTTTATCTGGTTAGCTGAACTTAAGCATTCTTCTATATATCACATAATAACTGAAATTTTTTACTTTATCGACTTCTTCTTTAAAGCCTACTACAATTCTTTTGGTTCGGTATTTTCGATGAGGGCCCAAAAAAGTTCCTTCCTAATGTTGATAATTTCTATAGATCCGATTTATCTTGTCTTTAATAATTCAATCGCAAGTAATAAAGTTCTTTTATCTCTTTTAATATTTTTCAGCATAGATGTTATTTATTAAATCGCACTGTCTTTGTTTCAGTTTTCTTTATTCGCCCACCAGTAGTCAAAATCTAATAAATCCTTCATTCTATTTCGATCCCTCCTTTTTAATACATTTCTGCTAAGACAACTATAGAATATCATCATTTGAATTCACTTTGTTGGAATTGCAACACAATATCTTCTACTTCCTTTATTCTGGTTAATACTTTCTCCGTATACAAGTTATCTTTTTACACCATTATTCACTTTTAATTCAGCTACTTCATTATTCATTTTTATTACTTCGGTTTCGTTCCTAAATGAAATTTAGTTTACTCATTCGATTTATAATGCATTCGTGCTTCCTTCTAAATTCCAAATAATGTATTCTAATCTACATCGCCAAGGGATCTTCATAGCATCTACAATTATAGTCTTCCTCGGGCACTAATTTAATCTAATATTAACCTCGGCAATTGGATTGCGTTCCTAGCGCGCCTATTCTTCCGGCAACCAACCTGACCTCTTTTCCACCAGCATCCTCATTTTCACACACATTCTGGACCAAATACTTTAATTCGACTAACCATTTCATCTTTCACGATAAATATAACTTGTTTGGTGTCAATTAATATTAGATTTTTCTCAGAATCGGAATCTGTTAATAGATTTATAATCCGATCACCCCTTACCGTTTTACACACATACTCTCTAGCGAACATATAAAAGATTATTTTTGTTTCTTTTAAGATAAATATATCTTGCTTGGTATCAACTAATATTAGATTTTTCTCAGCTACCTGAATTTCTAGGAATTTTTTAGATAGCATCACTCTCTAAGGTGCTACCCCAATTTTAAGATTTTTTACAAGCAGCGATTTCTAATCACCTCTGTTTTATAACATCTAGAATCCTTTAACCAAACACTTAAAAGTATCAACACAAAGAAATTAAGCACACAAAAGTTTAATAATTTATTTTATCCGATTTACAGTTTAATAAACTAATAGAATACAATTTCTCCATTGCAAAGTATAACATTATTTTATTTTCTTCGCGTAACCGAATCCAATCAGCTAAAAATAACCTGTAACAAAAAAGATTAATGTGTTGTTTAAAAAGAGAGGAAACGTGTTTTCAGTCAATAAGATATATTGTCGTTAATCTAACAATACGTTTTACCGTCCAGCGACACCGCGTGGAGGTAAACACATACCGCCGGGGGCGAGAAGATTATTAAGGATGGTGATGGCGGGTGTCTTATAACTAACTTACATGCTTTTATATACATACAAAATAAAATGTATACATATATAAGTAACTATCCTATATTTTTATGCCCCATGCGTAGGTTGATATGCTTCCGGGGATGACGTAACGCTTGTCATCTTCGCCCGAAAGACTAATTTTATTAATCAACTGTGTATAAAGCTGGTGTGTAATAATTACAACTAGTACGCGTTGTTAGTCAACCAACATTTTGCAGATTACAAAGACAACAAAATATTGGTTGTCCAGCGAACACCACGTGGAGGTAACATGTACACTCTATCCACCAGGGTAGAAGCAGAAAGGACTTGGAAGAAAGGAAGGTGGGAGAAGAACTTAAAAATTATAGAATCTTAAAACTAATATATACAATAGATTTACAAAATCTATACAAATATAAACAACTATCTTAGACCTATATCTTTATGCCTCCATGCATAGGTTAATACACATCCAGCGACGACGTAACGCTTGTCATCTTCACTCGATAAACTAATATTATTAATAAGCTGCGTGTACAAATCGTGTTTTTTAATCCGGATACATACGCCGACAAGTACTCGATACCACCCAAATAAAGAATTAGATGCTTGGTGACTGTTACCTTCCGCTTCCCTCGTGTACGCCCAGGCACATCCCTGCTCATGCGCACCCCTCTCTGTGTGACTGCTATTTTGTGGTGACGTCATAGCCTTTTGTAAATAAAGAGCCATGTAATTCTATTCTAAAATTTTTATTCTGATATTATATATAACAAAATTTAAAAATATTTAATGTCAAGCATGGAGCCATTTAAGCTTAATTTTAATACAAAGTTATACACAGAAGACAGTCCTTTCTTTATGTTTGTTTGGAGTGGTTTTAATTTTATCTAATTTTATTTGCAGCTTAAAATTTAAATCGACACCCAAGTCCTCTATCTCCTTTTCTAACCAATAGTTTGATACATAGAGACCGTCTAGGTTTTCGAATTGTAAAATGTACCAAAATTTGTCTCTATATAAAATCAGAATATGTGTGGATATGAGGATACTGGTGGAAAAGTGGTCATGATTCCCCGGTCATCCTTCTACTCTCTGCTAATTTCTCCATTATTTTAAATGGCATACTTTTGTATATTATAATAGTGTCTTTTGTAACTCCGTATTCTTCGAATCTTCATGATCTGATACGAGCATTCGTACCCGAGTTATAATTACGTACGTTGATTAGGTACTCTTATTATAATCCTATCATTTTAAACACTTTTTACCTTTTTTTTTGTACTTTTATTTGTAATGAAACCTATATCTGTATAATAGTCACCTGGGCGTATTTGAACCTAAAAATCCGTTGGCCGTATGTCTCCCTCTATTATTCACCTGCTTTCGTTTAGTCGTATCAATTATAGCTGCAGCTAGTTTCTTTCAATTTCAAAATCTCTAAGTTCCACACCTAAAAACTTCTAACGTTCCAAGCCATAATTTAAAAAGCGTTCATACTACTTATCTGTTTCTTTGCTTTAAGTTCTTTAATGGTTTTTTAGTCTTTTTACTGAGTCCAACGTGTACCAGTGACTGCGGTAAATTATGATACGTTGACTGGGTAATTCTATAGAGGTTTGACAAACAACGTACAATTTAGTAGTACAGTTTTAAATAAATATCACCCTGTGCTGTTTGGTAGGACAACGATATGAGAAACAACCCACAAGCACTTTCATCTGCCACTGCCACTACATAATACCAGTCCAAAATTAAGAACTTAGAGTACTCTTGGCCATAAGCGTTCATCCGCCTTTGGCTACACTAACCACCATACATCTACAGCGATAGCTGAAGATACAGGTTCGAATCCTGTCTGGAATCCTATATTTTCCATCCTTGAGTTGCTAGTTCTATTTGAAATGATGATTTAGGCTTTGCACAAAAGTCATTATTTCATTTTATTAACTATAATATGTTTGAATTTATCAAGTTGTCTTGTACAATTAATTACCTACCAACGTAATCTAGCGGTTTATGCCACAATTTTAAAAATACTTGGAAAGCATGTTCTATTAAGATTTACAAATCTGATAATATTATTATAATACATTTTCATTATACCGGGTGTCTAAAATTGAATGTCAGATTAAAGAAATTTTGAAATGAAATATCACAATTTTTTTTTCAAATAGAACGTCCTGCACTTTAACATGGTGATGGATAGAGCTTTCTATTACCTGCTTGTCAATACCAATAAATTTTGATTTAATTTTGAAAGTTTTTGAGAAAATCAATTGATTTTGAAAAGTTATAATAACAACAACTAGACTGTCGAAGAATGGGCAATATCAATTTCGAGACAATCACATTATTCCAAATATTTTAATAAAATTGGCCAGTTAACAATAAAAGTAACAACAAAAAAGACAATAAAAAAGACTACAATGTTAACTAGAAAGATACTCTTTTAGATCAATATTCTACACGATTGAATACCGTGCAGTTACATAACATGCTGTCAAGTCATATGATTAAGGAAGATGAGAGTACACAAGAATACTTTTTGGTTATGAAAGAATTGACTAGTAGAGGAAATATAGAAGATGAAGCGCTCGTTCAATATGTAATTGATGATGTTAACGACTAACAGAGTAACAAAATGGTTGTTTATAGTGCTAAGATGATACGTACATTTAAGGAAAAGCTGAAAATTTATAGAGACGTAAAAGCCAAAGCGTCACACTTTCAGCCCCGTTCTTAAGACCCGTAAAAAAATATTGCCAAAGACGAAAGTAAGACTACTTTTGAGCAACAACATTCACAGAAGCTTCAGAATTCATCAACAAGATGCTTTAATGTGGATTAAAATGTCATAAATATAGTGCATACTAATTTAAAAATACGGAAATAAGTGTTTCAAATGTAATAAATTAGGGCATAAATGAAACGAGTGCCTACTTAATTAAAATTAAAAATACCCGGAAATGTCCGTTGTTAATAAACTAACTACAGTTTTTTATACACAAAATTATTTTATAAAGATTAAAGCGTTGTCAAGATTGATATGGTTCTTGCGCTAAATAAAGCCAGCGTGTTATGTGCGAGAAATTCCTTTTTATAATAATTAATAATTGAAAATAAATGGCTTTGTATTTATAATACGCTTGAAAATGATCAATTTCCATTCGCATGTAATGCGTTTTAAGGTATCTCAAGAACAATTATTTTTACATACACGGCTTAACTTTTGTACACACGACTATATTAAAATTGGGGCTTTTAAATACACAGGAAGTGTGTTTTGCTTTTACGGTAACTTAAAACGTGCTTTTATACGCAAAATTATTTATGTTATGCACGGAACATGTATTTTTATAACAAACGAATGGTATTTTCGCTTTGCGCTTTAGTGGCTACATATTTACAATACGATTATATTAAACAGGGTGGAACAATAAATCTTAGAAAATTTCTATTTTTTCCGGTTTCTTTTGTTTTTGGTGGGCACGAGAGGTCATTGAAACCCAAATAAAACCCACCAAAAGCAAAAGAAACCGGAAAAAAATAAAAATTTTCTAAGATTCATTGACCCTATATAATATAAGCGTATTTTAAATACTTAGTTATTAAATCACAAAGCAAAAACACGATTCCGTGCTGGTAAATAATCACTCCAGGATAAATACAAAACCATTTGTTTGTTATAAAAATGCCCTTTCCGGGTTAAAATAAATAATTTTGTGTATAAGAAGCACGTTTTAGTTACCATGAAAACCAACCTTATATTACAATTATGAAGATTCGGGTCTTTTGCATGTGCAAAACCCGTTGGTAAAGCAATTAAAAGCATTAGTTATTTATGTAATAAATAATTACCCGTTTGTAAATTATCCGTATAACGACAATACAAATCTTTGTCAAAAAGCAATTTAAGCTTTAATTGGTGTTATCAAATTTTCAAGAGAATACGTTAATTAATAAGAAGTGTATAAACTGATTGAATAAACAAACATTTATTCTATGAAACCGGGCGAATAACAAAAATGTCGTATAATCGGTTTTATTACCTTTCGCATTACTACATGATATCATGCGACGCCATAATCACTTCCTTGTGTTAGACAAGGACGGGCAGCGTACGTCACTATGAAATAAATTACGCAACCATAAATTTACGGAAATTTCTATTTTCCGAATTCTTTTATATCTTGGTGGGATTTATTTGTAGAACTTGGGTTTCAATGACCTCTCGTGACCCCTTATTACGTCATTATATTATATATATATTATATATTGCAGTGGACTTTCTGGAAAGAAACCCTTTTATTCTCGCCCCACGAGTTGGAGAGCATAAAAGTTGTTGTAGTCTTCGGGATTACCTTCGAGTTGGGCTGCATAAATATTTCCTGAAAGTAAATATTTCCAATATCTCGGGAAAACTCCCCTAAATCAGCATACCACGGCTAGCTCTAAAATCGGCTTCTTCAAAGATAGTTACCCATCCCATGTTTACTCTTTCTCACTTAGACTACCAAATAAAATTACCACTCAAATAATTCAACGAAACATACAACCTTTTATTCATACAAATCAAAATTTTACGTCACCAGCTCAATATTTACAAAATCGGATATACAGCTTCATCAAATTTTACAATCTCAACCATTAAATCCTTTTAAATTACATGACTTTAATTTATTTCAACAATTTTTTTATATAAGTAGATGGGCCTATCTTGAAACCCTAAATTGAAATTTACTCTGGTCTATGGTGAGCTCAGTATAAACCGTGTTACTCTAAATGCATAAATAAATCGCATCTTTGTTTTCAACAACCCTAAAAACCCGTTTACTCTTCACATCAAAGTTATACGTCATGTATCTATACCTTCAAATAATAAACTCAAATTGTCGTTTTCATATAAACTTCAAATTAGCTTTTATGTTCATCAAATATACACCCAATGTGTCAAATCACTTTAGCACAAAATAACAGCACAAATGTTCAAGCAATAACAAAAGAAACTAATTTCGTTACCTGGAGTAAGCCTTTTGCACCGTCACCTCTGAAGATGTCGTCCAACCAAACCTCGTCGTTGCATTCCATCCAACTTCTCTCTGCTATATGTACATCAAACTCATCCAATTCTATGCAGACGCCTTCGATACAGCTACTCATATACTTGTCTAAGTATGATAGTCAGCTTCTGAATCTTCCATACAACCAGCACCCTCGTTCAGAAAAATAACTAGGCTCGCTTAACTCAGTAACATCTTTTATTTATTACTTGTATGTACTTCAGCATCGTTTATAACTTAGCACCTACTCGTGCTTTCAACACTTTTAATTTAAATTAAAACGGACCGCACTTATCACCGATTTCTAATTATTAACGTAGATGTTACCATATAGATCTGTAGCTAACCGAAGAAGTAAGAGAAATAAGCGAGCCCCACTACGTCTCTTAGTGTATTTATAAGCGTTAAAAGCTACCTCCTGTACCCAGTTTCCATCGAAAAATACCACCACCGTAACCGATTCTGAAAATCCAAACATGCAACGATCTTTCAAAACTCAGAAATTTCTCATTCGTCTCGCTTTAGTCCGAAAATTCTATTATGTTGCACAACGGTCGCAATGCTCCTAGAAAATTCTATCACTCTACTCGCAGTCAGTCAATTCAGCCCATTTTCCCTGTCATAAATCTATCATCCAACTATGTTATCCTCGTCTAACTCATATTTACTGTCTTTGTTAAAATCCCACTATTGCAGCTTAAAATCGATATATTTGTTAGCCTCTACAAATTATCGCGCGCTTTAAATGGCTGTTTTGTCGCGTGTCCTAAATGGCTGTTATATCGCGTGTTTTAAATGGCTGTTTTATCCAACGTCTGTTATTTGTTATCCTCGTTTACCCTATGCTATTTATATCACGTCTCTACTTTGCTTTCAAACCACCTGCTATTTCACAGCCTTCGCTTCAACCGTTAACTCAAATTTCTAAAAAATTATGTTCCAACGTACATTCTGGTTTCTTGAACTTGTTTATTTGTCTGTCAGTCTATTCTTTGAACCGATTGCCAGTTTAAAATTGTACTTTCCCATGTCGTTTAAGCTGTAGATTTCTTAGGATTTGTTTTTCACGAATACTTTGTTATTTAAAATGAATATATGCGTTTACATTATTGATTTTATACACAAAAGCTCTCCCTTATTATTTGATATGCTCAATTTACAACCTTTAAATATTAAAACTAATTATAGTCGTATTATCCTTGAGTTTTTACGTACTACAAAGTTTCTACACTATACAAATTTAACATAACGATTTATTAATACAAATGTGTGTGTGTGTGTGCGTGCGAGCGTGCGTGCGTGCGTGCGTGCGTGCGTGCGTGCATGCGTGCGTGCGCGCGTGCGTGCGTGCGTGCGTGTGTGTGTGTGATTTAATAGTTGAATTAGATTTAAATTTATTTAACTCTTGTTCACAAACAAATCTTTAACTAAATGTCTACTTACAATAGTTGAGATTTTTTAAAAACGCTTAACACATTTTAAATAATAATAATTAAATGGCAAGTAAAATATAAATCAAAACTTTGTGTATATGATATAAATTAGAATTCAAAAAGTAAAGACATTTAAGATATAGAATTGTTTCAAGACTATTGTATTGTGTATAGTGCGTATTTGCATTTGTAAGTGTATGCGTTTTTAAATTTTGTGTATATGTTTCCGTTTGTGTAATGGTGGTAACATTGGGAACTAAATTTTATAATTTTCCTCATCGGGAGACTTAATGTTTAGTAAGTAGTAAATAGGTGGATATTGAACTAAGATTGCACACATCAGTTTCTTATTTATGCTATTTCGACATTTATATGTGTGGCACATTTCTTTAAAAACTCGATCTGTAGATAAGTCTTCAATTTCTACTATTATAACATTATCAAAACCTATACTATGGTCTCTAGTAAGAACATGTGTACATAGAGCACATCTTTTAGGTTTTACTCTAATTTCATTTACTTGTTGTTTTAGGTTTGACGGTGTATCACTTATATATGATGCATTATAATTGGAATATAATTTTATAAATAGTATTTCGGTAATTATGATTGATGTTCCATCTTTTACTTTAGAAAATAAATTTTTTATTAAAGTTATATTTTATTTTGCAATGTTTAGGATTTCTTTATTAAATACTTTAATTAATTTGAATGTTAAGTGTTCTACGTATAGTAGTGATTTATAAATACAATTTTGATTGTTATTACTATATTTTGTCTCGAATATTTTATTATGTAGTTTGTATTTTATTTAAGGTTGCTGTATAACGATTTTGTTTTTTTTTGCGTTTAAAGATGGATGCATACTTTTCTCTGTACGGTTTCTCATTTCTAAAATAAAATTAATTTACATACTAAATGGTTGATATGAATAAAAATTAAAATATTGATTAGAATTTATTGTTTATGCTACCGAGCCAGGATGACTTTATTTTCAATTGTTGTAATTTATAAGGTATCTAGAAATAGTAATGCGGTGTCTATTTCTAGTTCAGCTGTAAATTGTAAATATGGATTGTAATTGTTAAAAATATCTAAAATTTCATTAACTTTTTATATAGGAATAGTTGTAATTCTATCACCTACAAATTTATTAATAAAAATAAGTCGAAATGATAATTCAGGTATGACTTAATCAAGCAATGTATTCATTACTATAACCCATAAAATTCATCGACTATTAAATCATCAGGTCATAAAATTTGTGTATAAATACAACGAGTTTCTATAACAAAATCACTTTGAAAATATAGTACTGAATTGATTGAATTCGGAGGTTGTCAACTGTTTAGTGAACAGTCCGGTGCTTGGCATGCAAGGAAAATGCATGTGCTGTGTACAGTTAGTAGAGTTAAAAATAAAATTCGTTATGGTTTCACATGCAACTTTGTTGTTTCGTATTTCTTTCAAATATAGATATTTTAACATTATTGAGTGGAAAAGTAAAAGGTCATACTTGAAATAAGTAAAGCTTTGTGGAAATGTTGGCTGTGACTATAAAGTTACTTTGCCTTACATTTACAGAATTACTACTTTTTCGATACATCTAACTAGTTTGGGGTACGAAATTTAACGTCAAATAATACGGAATTTGTTAAGTTAAGGGCAATTCCTATAAATTTATTAAATATTAAACATTCCGTTAATCAACAATTACATACTATACAATGTTGATATTCATATTCCTACAGACAAAGTCTGTTTCGTTTCAAGTATCAGAATCTGTAGTATCAAAATAAAGCTATAAAAGTGAGTAGTCTAACTCGAACATACCATAGGTTTAGAATAATCGAAAGTAGTGGTAACGTGATATTTAGTTATTTAAAGAAGAGACTGAAATATTTCAAAGTAGGAAAATGAACGTAACAAGTATTTAGGGTGTTACTCGTCATCTTAGGTTTTTAGATGGTTCTTCGTTAACCATCTTCTTAATCAGCCTATGTTAGACATTGTACTCCACTGCAATTGATTTTCTACACTACGCTCATTTAAAGGCTTGATAGGTATGCAGGGCTCTGAGATTTATATGTCGTGTTGAAGATGAGTAAAAACATTTCTTTAACGACATAAATTATTATTGACGTATTGTTCGACTTTGCCTAGGTTTTGTAGTTTTTAAAGTCTTATACAAAATATTGCACTAAATGTTGTCTTTTCGTTCTTCTTTATTGCGTTTTTGAGCATTTTCTCACTACACGTATGCTTTTATCTGTTTGCCCGTGGTCCTGAAATTTCATACACTTATTGAGGTTCTAATGAAATTCGGTTTTCGGGGGATTCCTTGAGCACTTCCTGACAACCACTTAAAAAAATCGCTATACGTATCAACAATTTATGAGAGAGACGCAGATGTTAAGAAGGAGCACAGTCCTAATATGCATGCTACAAGCTGTTAATGATTGGTGCCTTTGCAAAACAACTGATGTTATCCGTTTTATACTTTAACGCAAGTTATGTATCCCCCAATTTATGTATGTATAAAAAAATAGACGTTATTAGGAATTATTAGAAATTGTTAAAGAAATTATTAAGTCAAGTGCAACAGTGTAATTCAAGAATAATTAAATAAAGGTTATTAACAGTTGTGAGAACGGATGCAATACATTGTATTCCAGACGATAGTGATACTGCAGGTGGCAGTTCACAGACGGTTAAGAACCGTGATTACCTAGAAAGTAAGATTGTTACATTGTATCAGAATAGTATTAAGAAATAAGCAGACATGAGCTTTGCAAGTTCCCATAGACATGTCAGGGGCAGGGACAACATAAATACCCCGGGAGCCTCAACAGCAGGCAGTCAGTCTCAAGTATTTCAGCTTTAACATTGCAGTTTGCTTAGGCTACTTACTCATATTAGTTCAATTAGTATTTATTTTTCGATTTAGAGTAATTTTAAACCAGTTTGTTAAAATTCCATAATTAATGTCTCATTAAATTAATAAATTGTTACAAAGTTTCTAAGTAGTTTTTAAAAACACCGCTTCCAAGGCCCGAAACGTAACTAGCGCAGTCGGTAGAATGTCAGAAGGTCACTAGGGAACCCAAATTCGAAGACCTGGTAGTCTGGAATTCCAATTCTCAATCTGACAGAACCCATACAAAGTTGGACCAGGTACAAGCATCAACCAAATCCAGCCAAACAAACTTGGACGAGTTACAAGCGTCGATCAAATCCAAACCAATTCAAGGTGGACGAAGTACACAAATCGAACGAATCCATGAAAACGACGATGAAATTAATGTAAGTTCATTTTCCTTAAAACCAATTGATTTTTGACAAATTATTTGATATTAGCTAGTAAAAGAATTTTTTTATTATTATTTTATGTATGTACCGAATATTTTTTATTTTCTATTATTACAATTTATGCCATTTTATGAAAATAGTTTACGCAACTATTACGAGAAATTATTTTCAAACTTATTTTAAGAGAATTGATTTTTAAAAGAGAATTCTAAACAAGAGAACTAAAAAGACGCATTGCATGCGCAAACTAGTACAAACAATTATTACAAATTATTTAACAAACCAAAACGTAACGGACGCAAGAAAAATTAATACAAAGGAAAAACGATTTTAAATAAGAAAATACAGTATTGCCCGAAATAAACAGTACTGAAATTGTAATTGTTTTGTATATTTAAAAATACATATTATTGACACTTTATTATATGTTCTAAATGTGCACCTCCTCGTTCGAGACAGACTTCATAACGATGTTCTAAGTTTCTGGTCATGTTATTGAATAAGGGTTGTCTCAGGGCTGCGAAGAAGACTCTAACGGCATCCTTTAATTCATCTATGGTTTGTGGTGCCCGTTTGAAAACGGCATTTTATCCATGCCCAAAATGTATGCGTCTGGATGTGTGAGGTCTGGAGAATGTGAAGGATAAGGGAAGTCAGTAAATCGTGATATGAATTTGCTTGGAAAATGTTCTTGAAGAAATTGACGAATTGCGGCAGCAGTATGGCAAGTTGCCCCGTCCTGCTGAAAAAATTGGTTTCGAAATGCCAAGTTACGTGCACGACAGAATTGACGTAGATCAGGGATAAATCGTGTTAAAATTTGTCTGTACCTCTGTTGATTAAGTGTGACTTGCCTACCATTCTCTTCGATAAAGTACGGACCAATGATTCCGTGTCCGGAAACAGCACACCAGACACTCACTTTTTCACTATGTAAAGGAACCTCTTGAACCTCATCGGGTCTGGCAAAGCCCAGAAATCGATTTGTGCGACGATTCACATAGCCTGACAAGTGAAAATGTGCTTCGTCTAAAAACCAAACATTTTTCAAAAATTCAGGTTTTTCATACTGTAACGCGAGAATTCTGGCGCAATATTCCACTCTACTGCGATAATCCCAAGGATGTAGTTGTTGATGTACCTGAATCACATACGAAAATGTACCCAGCTCCTTCAGCATTCTTTGAAAGGAAGTTCTTTTTAAATCAAGTTGTAACGCTGTCCTTGCCTGGCTGACTTTCGGATTTTCTAAGATTTGCTCAAAAACACGTTCATGGTTATTGTTGTTGTTAACTGTCCTGGGACGCCCCGAGTTTCCTTTCCGTTGGCACAATACACTACCTGTATTTCTAAACTTTTCAATAACCTTCAAAATTACAGCATTACTTGGAGAACGTTTATTAAACCTTTGTGTGAATTGATCAGACACGTATAGCAAACTTGCACCATTATGTCGGCCGATTCCGTATGAACGAAAATAATGCTCTACCAGAAACACTTTCTCCTCTGTACTTAACACCATTTTTAACAATTAGGCCCTACTAATTACTTGTTTGAGGTTTACTTGACCGGTCTATACTAGCTAACTTGAGTGTGACAGTGCACGCATAAAAACACCGCCAACTTAGTTTCAGTACTGTTTATTTCGGGCAATACTGTACAATGCAATAAATTTTACCATTTCGTCACCGAAAGCTTATAGAAACGAATTATTCAAAGTTTAACCTTCAGCAAAGTCTATAATTAAACACCTAGTGTATAATTATAGAAACATCACTATTAAATCACACTATTAAATTAACTCATTTCAAATTGAAACAAAGCGTGCAAACTTATAGCGCAATTCTTACATAAAATAAGACCGGAAACTCTCATCATTGAATAAAAACATTGTACGGATATATCTAATTATAGCGAAACAATTATTGAATAAAATTCATTCAAAAAGCGCATCGCGACTTATAAAAAGTTATAATTAAATATTTTTCAGTGCAGAGATATGTAATTATAGCAAAACAGTTATCAAACGTGACATTTTATGATTAAATACTTCAGCAATTAACAAGGTGTATAATTGTAAAAGACACAAATTATTCATTTTCCCCTAGACAGAATAAAACCTTTCAGTACACTTAAAAACTATGTAATTAAAGTACAAAGAAGACGTTGATGTACATATTGTAACGACGCAATTAGCTAAAATCTTGCAACTCTATAATTAAAACATCCAAGGTAATGAGACAGTACAGTTGACAGGAAACATCTTACGCACTTATCAATTACAACACCTACGGATACGGAAATAGCAACTAATTATAAAAGACATTTAATAAATCAGCAAAACTAAAATAAAGATCATAACTGGCGCAAAAACATACAAAGTAACGTAATTACTGTAAGAGATAAGTAATCCCATAAAACCTTTTCACAAAGTAAAACCTACGACAAATATAGCATCCGCAAAGTATAAAATATACAAATTCAAGGCTACAGCAATTAACCGAGACATTAGCCAGCACAAATTCCTCAGTTTAATTATAAAACCGTATAACTACGACCCTTTAAATAACCCAACGCAATCCAAACTGAAAATTAACAAACCAAACTGAAAAGTAACAATACGAATTGTAAAATAAATCTCAATTTATACAACTTAAAATTAATAAAACCGGAAATAAATATTAATTAAAAGCGAAAGCAACCCTAAACAATGAGTTCAGATATGAAAATTTATCTCGAAAGCATCCCTACCTTCAATGGAGATCAAGCTTTGCTAGGGAATTTCATTACAGCTTGCGAAATATTTTTTAAAACCTTTTACAAACCCATAGACAACGAAAGAAATGTATTATTTTTACGCCTGATAATAAGTAAACTGACCGGACGGGCACTAACAATAATAACCAGCCGAGATGACTTAAAACAATGGGAGAACTTTAAACGCTTATTTGATTGCATATTTTGGCGATCAACGCAACATAAAATGCCTAATAAACCTCAGACTGGAAAAGAACCATTCGCCATACCAATTCGGAATGAAATGTCAATACGTGAGAAGTCTAATCTTAACAAAATTAAAAACCAAAGAACCCGACCAAAATATCCGACTTTTAAAAACAGAAATGTATGACGAAATGGCACTGGACACCTACATAAATGCACTACCAGAACGACTACCAGATAAAATCAGATTTCAACATACCCAAAATTTAGAAGATATGAATATGATAATAGAAGAAGAAAACGTAATGTATTACCGAAACAGACTATATAACCCCAACGCGAATAAAAGTTATTCACCAATAAAAACTATACAAGCCGGAAGACAAACAATCCCACAACAAAAATTCGCACCATTCAATGCACAAACAAGTCAACCGCGAATTAGCAACGCAAATTTTAGTAACACGAATTTTAATAATCAATTCAAACAATTCCCGAGACCAACGTTTAACTCAAATTTTACGAAACCCGCATTTCAACCAAGATTCAACCAAAACATGAACCAACAAAAACCAGCATTCAGCGCGAACCCTATTAGAAATACCAAAACTTTTTCTTGCCCCACGCTTTGGGAGTTAGTGCAACGTTCTAAAAATCTCTATTTTTTCTCACAAGAGTCGTGCAGAAGATGTAGTTTTATCCGTATTAACACAACTGACTTTTGAAGACTTCCGCACTAACTCTAAACTCTATCTTCAGCGGTTTAGAGAGATTATCAGGGGAGTTTTTAAATAAATACGTAAGGGTAGGTCGCCACTGTACTTAGGTAGGGTGTAAAAACAAAAAGTATCGCTAAGAAAAATACAGGAACTTCAACGAATATATTCTGTTATTGGAATACAAGATTTTGTATTTTCAAATGATACTACATTTATTCTGAAAAAAAATTAAGTAAATAAAATAATATTGGAGACAGCAGTTTGCGCCTCAAAATGAAAAAATCAATAAATCAGACAGGTTTTGTGCATCTATGGTATTTTTCTTTGTGTGTTAGTGCATGGACACTCTATTTATTAAATGTATGCACTTCTGGTTTATATATATATATATATATATATATATATATATATATATATATATATAATTCATAGAATTCAAAGATAAGTATGGATATTTAAACACTATTTCTTAAGTTCTGCTATGAGTGTAATTAACCTTTTCTAAGTTTATGAAAAATCAAAGCTCTTAAATATCAACACATATATTAACTGAAAAATATGTCTG